>PVKU01015155.1:0-19487 GCA_004027475.1 Anoura caudifer | reverse complement strand
TTTTTTGGAAGTTTATTTTATCCAATATGAGTATTGCTACCCTTGTTTTTTTGTCTGTCTGTTTGCTTGGAATATTTGTTTCTAGCCCTTCACCTTCAGTTTGTATAGGTCTTTTGTTCTGAGGTCGGTCTCTTGTAGGCAGCATGTGTTTGTGGCATGTTTTCTTTTTTATTCAGCTATTCACTGTCTTTGATTGGGGTATTTAATCCATTTATGTTGAAGATTATTATTGATAGATGCTTATTCATTGCCATTTTTTTGTACCCATGTTCCTCTGGTTCCAACTGGTGTGGGCAGGTTGTTTTAAAGATGGTTCTTCCATGTGTTCAAGGTTTTGAAGGTTCTCTCTTGCTCTAGTTCAGTTGTTTGTTCTGAGTAATTTCTCCACCATTTATTTTTATTTCCAGATAGGTCCTGGGTTGAGTTAGTGTGGCTTCCACTCCCTCCTTCACCTTCTTCTGTTATTGTTTGTTGGTAGTTCCTTTTTTGGTGTTTTTCCTCTTCCAGCAGGTATCCTGGTACTCATAGCTTCCACCTCCTCTTTTATGTGATCAGTTGGATGGGAAAGGCAAAATAGTTTGACAGCAGGAGTGTTTTCTATGATATTTAAAGTACCAATGCATACAGAAGAGATAGGAGATCCTTTGGATATGTATCATGTTAAGTGTGATATTTCACCCAACTAGCCACTTTTTAGAAAGGGTGGAAAGAAGATAAGTCTCTTGTTGCTGGGAGAAGTTTTGTGAGTTGGATCTAGAAAACAGTGAGCTTGTGGATTGTCAGATTGTGAGATATACTGAGAGTGAAAGATAGAAAATAGGCGTAGTCTGGGAGAGAATAGAGTTAACTACAACAGTGATAAAGTTTCAGAAGTAGTGAAGTGATCTAACATCTGGGGTGGGTGCTGTGTAGCATTTACAATTGTATGGAACAGCAATTGTCTGCTATACTAATGGAGCAACAATCATATGACAGAATCTATGTGATTTGAATAACAAGAATGGGAAGTACATGACCTAGAGTAGTGCGCTATTGGAACACAAGTGAAGTGAAAAACAGAAAATTAAAAATACACTCTGAAAGAAAGAACAAGAAAAAACAGTCAAACAAAGAAATTTTACAAACCAAATGAAGAAGACTAAACAGAAAGAAGATAAATTAAAAAATAATAAAGTAAAAAATGCAAAAGTAATGAAAAATAGTAATATGAGTATACAATAACTTGCATGTTCTCTGGAGTAGCAAAGTGAAATTTGTCTCAGTTGTTGGGATGACCCCTCTCATGTCTAACTCTGATCCTTTCACAGCTCAAGGTTTTACTGTCTCTTTTGTGGGAATAAAAAAAAAAAGGAAGGAGGGAAGAATGGAAGGAAGGAAGAAGGAATAGAAAAAAAGCCTCCTGCTGGCTTTAAACTGGCCAAGCCCGTTCTGCTGGTCTTCCTGGCTGGAGCAGGACAAAGGGGGATTGGTTTAGCTTTTCTCCCTTCCTGTGGTTTTGTGAGGATGGGGGCCAGGTCTTAGCCACACTCTTCACAGTTGTTCATCCTCCAACCCAGTTCGTCAGTTCACTGCCAGACCACCAGTGTCCTTCTGTGCTGGCCTAAGCTTTAACTCCACCAAGTGTGATGTCCTTGAGGCCCACCAATTAGGAGCAATTCACACACCAACTTCTCACTCTTTGCTGTCCATAGATGCCTGAGACTCTCAGTATCTCTTCAGGGTCGTTTGCCTCCCCCACTGAGTTAAGTCTTTCTGGGGATTGGTGACTTCCTGAGCCCTGCTGCTCTCCTCTGAAGCAGTGTCTCTGCCTTCCTCTTAGGGAGCCAGTTGGCCCTGCAGGGCAGGGGTGCCAGAGTGATTGCCACAGTGGAAGTGCTGCATGTCTCCTCAGTTAGTGCACCTAGGGTGGTGGGGTCAGGCACACTACACCCCTGGGCCTGCCAGTGTGAGCACTCAGCCTCTGCTGCTGCTGCTACTGTGGTGTTGGCTGAGGTGGCAGGATCAGGCATGTTCCACTCCAAGGGCTGTGAGTGTGAGAACTCCACCTCTGCTGGAGCAGTGGGAGCACAGTCATGGGCCAGCAGTGTTGGGTGCACATCGGCCTCTGCTGCTGCAGTGGCAGCTGCCATGGAATGAGCAACGACTGGGTTGGTGGTGCACCCCTGGGGTCATAGGTGTGGTTGTTTGCCCTCCACCTCTGAGTCCAGGAGTAGGGGCACAGCTGCAGTCCTGGTAGCAGAGGTGGGCCCATTGTTGATGCTTCAGAGACTGCATGGGTACAGCTGGGGGAGACAGGGTCAGCTGCTATAGTAGAATTCCCTAAACAGCCACTGAGTGCCTCTTTTTTTTTTTTCTTTTTGAAAAATTCCTCCTGTTCAAGCCTGCCACTCCAAACAAGTACCTGGTCTCTCACACAGGTACTTGTCTCCAACACTCCAACCAGACTGGGGACTATCCAGGTCAGGGTCCCTAAGGCCCCAACTCTTCCCAGCCAGTGTCCACAGCCTCAGCGGGTACACACCATCCCTATGAGTTTGCCAATTTGTCTTTATTCCACGCCCCCCCCCAACCCCACCAGGGACTCCAAGCATCCAGGTCCATCCTGGTACTGTTCAAACCTCCTTGTTTGGCAGGGCAGGGAGCTGTTGACCTGGTTCTCTCCCAAGAATCCTACTGCAGACCTGACAGGTACCAGGCCTTGGGCTGGTCCCAGGGAACTATGGTCCTGAGGCACTCTCCTTACCATATGATTTTTCAGTGTCCTCTACAGTTTTGGCCTCCAACCTTTGTATATGCTGGGATACTATTGGCTGTTCACTCTGTTCCACAGAAGATTGGCTAGGTGTTCCATCCACTCCCACCTATCTTGCCTCTATCTTCCAAATTATCTCTGTCATTATTTTTTTGTACAAGGTTTCTATCCCTTGTTCCTTTTCTTCAACTTCTGGTATTCCTATGATTTGAATGTTGTTGTGTTTCATGTCCTCTTCAAGTTCCCTTAATCTGTCTTCATACTTTTTGAGTGTTTTTTTCATGCAGCTGCTCTACCTGGGTGTTTCTTTCCACCTTGTCTTCCAGCTTACTAATTTGGTCCTGCGCTTCATCCAGCCTGCTTATAATCCCTTCTAGTGTTTTTTTTTTTAATTTCCAAAATTGCATTTTTCATCTCTTCCTGGTTTTTTGCTTATAGTTTCTACTTCTTTTTCGTACTGTTGTAGTTCTCACTCAGTTCCTTGTAGTTGTCTATGAGTTCCTTAAGCACCCTTATAACTATTCTTTTGAATTTTATATCTGATAGTTTGCTTACCTCCATTTCACTTAGCCCTTTTAGTGGCAAGTCTTCCATTTCTTTTGATTGCAGGTTCTTTTTTTGTCTCCCCATTTTAGGTGATTCTTTTCATTTGATTCTGCACTTCCTGATGTTTTGCTTTGCTAGTTGTCTTTGTAGGGTGAACTTCTGTGGTAGGAACTATATGGGGTTCAGTGGTGTGGTCTCTTTGATCTTCTTGTCTGGATGCTCTAGATATCCCTTTCTTCTGTTTGTGTAGCCTCTCTTATTGTACTTGGATTTTTACCTTTTGTTGGTTCCCTTGTCAGTGGGTTTTCTCCTTCAGTAGGTATACCAATGTTCACATCTCCCACCTATTTTTGTATGTGATTGGTGGCAGAGTTATGCACAATGGATTAAAACAGTGGGAGAGTATTCTATGGGATTTAATGTTCCAACAAGTAGAGAAGAGATAGGAGATTCTTTGGATAAGTATAATGTTAACTGTGATTTTTCACCCAGTTAGCCAGTTTTTATAAAAGGTGAAAGACAAGTAAAACTCTTTAGTGAGGAGGAGGATTGTGAGCTGAACCCAGAAAACAGAGCACTTGAGCAAGGATAGATAATGTCTTATAGTGAGAGTAAAGGATTTAATGTAGGTGTAGTGTTCAGGAGAATAAAGTTAACCAGAACAATAATAAAGGTCAGAAATAATGTGAAATGGACTAAGATCATGGAGGGTTGTTGTGTAGTATTTACAATTGCATGGAACAATCATTATTTACAATAGTACTGGAAAAACAATAATATGACAAAAATATGTGATTTGGATAACAAGAATAGAAAGTACAAGATCAAGAGTAGTGTGTTATTGGAACAGGGGTCAAGTAAAAGAAGGAAAATTAAAATGCAATATGAAAGAGAGTATAAGGAGAACCAGTCAAACAAAGCAATTAAACAGAAAAATAAAAAACTAAGCAGAAAGAAGAGAAATAAAAAGATACTAATAAAATAAAAGAAATATAAATAATAAAAAACAATAATACCAATAAACATTAAAATGCCAGTTCTATGGGATAGCAAAGTGAAACTTTTCTCAGTTTCTCAGTTTTGGGGGTTAACCTTGTACTCCCACTATGGATCTGTCTCTGGACTTTTCACAACTGCAGGTCTTATTGTTTCATTTAAGGGAAGGAAAAAAAAGAAAGAGGAAAGAAAAAATAACCCTCCTGCTGACTTTAAACCTATTGAGTAATATCTGCTGGTCTTCCTGGATGCCACAGGAAAAGGGTGATTGGGCTTCACTTTTCTCCCTTCCTAAGGTTTTGGGAGGAGGGGGCCTGGTGTGGGCTGCAATATGTACAGTTGTCCAGCATCCAGCCCAGGTCCTCCATGAGCTGCCAGGCCCCCACTATCCATCTGTTCCAGGCCTGTGCCTGTAACCCACCAGTTGTACCAAGGTGATGCTTTGTGCCTCTTCCTTGCTCTTTGCAAGTCCACCGTGGCCAGAGCCCACTGCTGGGCATGCAGCACCAGTCAGCCACCAGGCAGGTGGCACCACTAAGTCTCTGGGTGAGCGGCGTGAGTCAAGCACAGATGTGAGGTTTAAATCATCCTCAGAGCAAGTGGTGCCAAGAGCAGTCAGAATCAGTCACAGGGCTAAGTCAGTCTCCAGGCAAGTGGTGAGAGTCAATTGCCAGTCTAGGGGCCTGAGTCAGGCACAGACAAGTGGCTTGAGTCAGCCTCAGGATGAGCAGGGCAAATCAGCTGCCCAGCAAACTTCCCAAGTCAAGCATGGGCACATGGCTCGAATCCACTGTCAGGTGAGCAATCAGAGCCAGGCACTGGCACACAGTTCAAACTACCCTCAGGGCAAGCCAGACACTGCATGAGAGTTCCTTACAAAGCAGCTGCAAGCCACCCCCTTTTTTTCCAGTAAAAGACTCTTGTTTAAGACCAGCATTCTCAACAAGCACACAGCTTTTCACACAGCAAAGTTTCTAACCAGACTGGAGAATGTCCAGGTCAGGGTCTGACATTGCCATCTATTCTCCTTTCTCCAGGTGTTGCCCAATTCCCCAATTTCTCTGGTAATGACCTATCTGGTGTCCACAGTCCAAGAGGGTATCTGGGTCTCCCACTTCATCTTTATTCCCCTCAGTGTCTTCAAGCACCCAGGTTTCTCCTGGTGCCAGGCTGCCTTCCTGGGTCTGGGAAGGGAGGAAGCTGGTGATATAATTCTCCTACAAGTATCCTGTCGCAGGAGCCAGACAGGGGACTGCAACAGCCTAGGTACCAGGGACCTTAGCATGCCAAAGGTCCCTAACCTAAGTACTAGGTACTAGGTGGCAGCAGAGACACCAGGGACCTTAGTGTGCCAAAGCAATCTCCTCACTGTCTTTTTAAATGTCCTCTACAATTTGTGGCCTCCAAACAACATATCAGCAGGGATTCCATTGGCTTTTCACTCTGTTCCTCAGAAATATGTCTAGGTTTTCCAGCTGGGCACAGGGAGAACTGTGCTCCATTCCCACCTGCCTTGCCACCACATCCTGGCCCACTCAGCCATATTTTTGCCAATATGTCCCCAAGAGCAAGGGACATAAAGGAAAGAATAAAGAAATGGGATCTGATTAAAATAAAAAGCTCCTTCATGGCTAAAGAAAACAGCATTAAAATGAAAAGAGAACCAACTCTGTGGTAAAACATGTTTGCCAATGATACCTCAGACAAGGGTTTGATCTCCAAAATATACAAAGAATTCACATGACTCCACTTTAGGAAGACTAAAAACCCAATTACAAAATGGACAAAATACCTGAACATACACTTCACCATGAGGACATACATAGGGTCCTGAGATATATGAAAAGATGCTCAGCATCACTAGCCATCAGAGAAATGTAAATTAAAACCATAATGAGATATCACTTCACACCAGTCAGAATGGTCATCATAAACAAACCAACAAACAAATATTGGAGAGGTTGTGGAGAAAAGCATCACTGTTGGGAATGCAGACTGGTGCAGCCACTGTGAAAAATAGTTTGGAATTTCCTCAGAAAACTAAAAGTGTAAATGCCTTTTGACCCAGCAATTCCACCACTGGGATTATATCCTAAGAACCTTAAAACACCAATTCAAAAGAACCTATGTACCACAATGCTTATAGCAGCACAATTTACAATAGCCAAATGCTGGAAGCAACCTAGGTGTCCATCAGTAAATGAATGGATAAAAAAAAGTATGGTACATTTACCCGATGGAAGACTGCACAGCTGAAAGAAGGAGCTCCCACCCTTTGCAACTACATGGATGGAACTGGAGAGCATTATGCTAAGTGAAATAAGCCAGGCAGTGAAAGACAAATACCATATGATCTCACCTTTAAGTGGAATCTAATAAAAAAAAAAAACAAGCAAGCAAAATATAACTGGAGACATTGAAATTGAGAACAATCTGACACTAACCAGAGGGGACATGGGAGGAGACAATGGGGGGGATGTGGCGAAGGGTTTTCAGGAACAACTATGAAGGACACATGGACAAAACAAAATGGGGGGATCAGGGAGGGAGTTGGGAATTGCTAGGGTGGAGGGGGGTGATGGGGTGTATATTCAGACAACTGCACTTGAACAACAATAAAATTTTTAAAAAGTAAAATAAAATTTAAGAAAGGGCATAAAAAGACATAGGGTAACTGAATGGATGAAAAAACAAGAATATATATGCTGTCTTCAAGAGATGTACCTAAAAACAAATGATACATACAGACTGAAAGTAAAAGGATAGAAAATATATATTTCTTGCAAAAGGAATGGAAAAACAGCTGTGGGTAGCAATACTTATATATGACAAAATAGACTTTAAATTAAAGGCTATAGTATAAGATAATAAATGACACTAGATAATGATAATGGGAACAATCCAACAAGAGGATGCAACCCTAGTAAACATTTATACACCCAACATAGGAGCACATAAATATGTAATGCAAATATTAATGGACATAAAGGGAGAAATTGACAGATACACTCATAGTAGTGATTTTAACCCCATATTGACCTCAGTGGATAGACCTTCCAGACATAAAATCAACAAGGAGACCATGGCCTTAAATGACACACTAGATCAAATTGACTGAGTTGATATAATCAGATATTTTACTCCAAAGTAGCAAAATATATATTTCTTTCAACATCACATGGAACGTTTTCTAGCATACACTACATGTTAGCACACAAAACAAATCTTAATAAATTTAAGAGGATTGAAATCACATTAAGAATATTCCCTGACAATAATGCCATGAAACTAGAAATCAATCACAAGAAGAACACTGAAAAATATACAAAGACATAGAAGCTAAATAACATGTTATTAAACAAAGAATATGTCAACAATGAGATCAAGGAAGAAATTAAAAGATACCTTGAAACAAATAAAAATGAGACACAACAACCCAAAATCTTTGAGACACAGGCAAAGTAGTTATAAGAAAGATATTTGTTGAATTACAGGTCTGTCTCAAGAAACAAAAAGAAAAGCTTAACCAAAACAATCTAACTTTACACTTAAATGAACTTAAAAAAGGACCACAAACGTCTACAGTGAGTAGAAGGAAGAAATAAAAAAAAAGGATAAAAGAGAAATAAAGCAAAAAGAATCTTTAAAAAGACAATATAAAAGACTGATAAATCTAAGACCTGCTTTTTTTTGAAATTATAAACAAGAATAACAAAACTTTAATTAGACTCATCAACAAAAAATGAGATAAGGCCCAAATAAATAAAATGAGAAAAGAGAGAGAAGTAAAAAATGACACCAAAGAAACACAAAGGATTGTAATAAAATTATGAACAACAGTATGCCAGTAAAGTGGAAAATCTGAATAAAAGGACAAATTAAAAGAAACATGCCATCTTCCAGACTAAATCAGGAAGAATCAAAGAATATGAATAGCCAGATTACAAATGAAATTGAAGAAGTTATAATAAAACTCCCAACAAACAAAAGCCCTGGTGCAGATGGCTTGATGAGAAATAACACCTTCCTCAAACTATTCAAAAAAAATTGAAGGGAAGAAAAGACTCTCAATCTCATTTTATCAGGTGAACATTATCCTAATTTCTAAACCAGATAAAGCCACTACAAAAAAAATGTATAGACTGATATCCTTGATGAACATGGATGTTAAAAACCTCAATAAAATATAAGCAAACTGAATACAGCAATGAGTCAAAAAGATCATACACCATGATTAAGTGGGATTTATTTGGGGGATGCAATGATGGTACAATATTCCTAAATCAAAACATAATATGTGACATAAACAAAACAAAGGATAAAAACCACATGATCATATGATAGATCATATCATATCAAGAAAAACACTTGATAAAATCCATCACCCATTTATGATAAAAACTCTCAGCAAAGTGGGAACATGCCTAAATGTAATAAAGTCCAACCCACTGCCAACATCATACTCAATGGTCATGAACTACAGACATTTCTTGTAAGGTTGGGGACATAATAGAGATATCAGTTTTTAGCTCTCTTATTTAACATAGTACTGGTTGTACTATCTACAGCCATCAGAAAAGAAGAATAAATGATAAAACACATCCAAATTGGAAAAGAAGTAAAATTGTCATGATTTTCAGATGTCATGATATTGTACATAGAGTACCCTAGAGATTCCAACAAGAGACTATTAGAACATATAAATAAGTGCAATAAAATAGCAAGATACAAAATAAATACCCAGAAATCAGTTCATTTTATACTTCAATAATATACTACCAGAATTGGGAAATTAAGAAAACTATCACATTCACAATTGCTATACAAATAATAAAATACCTAGGAATAAATTCATTCTAGAATGTAAAAGAGCTTTTATCAGAAAATTATGGCACTGCAGAAGAAATTGAAGAAGATACAAATAAGTGGAAGCATATACTGTGTTCATGAATAGGAAGGATTAACATCATTAAAATGTCCATACTACCTAAAGCAATCTATAGATTCAAGGCAATTCCAATCAAGATGCCAATGATGTATTTCACAGAACCAGAACTGATATTTTCAAAGTTTATACGAATCCACAAAAGACTCCAAATAGCAATAGCAGTCTTGAGAAAGAAAACCAAGCAGGAGGATTCGCATTATATAATATCAAACTATACTATTAGGCCACAGTAACTAAATCAGCATGGTACTACATAAAAACCAACACATAAATCAATGAACAGAATAGAGAGCACATAAATGAAACTTCACCTTTATAGTCAAGCAATATTTGACAGAGGAGACAAAATCATACAATTGGCTACAAATAGTTTATTAAATAAATGGTTTAGGAAAAATTGTACAGGTAGGAGCAGAAAAATGAAAATAGGCCACCTTCTTATGCCACACACAAGAATAAATTCAAACTGTTTTAAAGATTTAAATGTTAGATCTGAAATTATAGCAATCCTAGAAGAAAACATAGGCAGGAAAATGGTGAACATTGTTCCTAGCATCATAGCAATATTTTTTTCCTGATATATCTCCTCAGGCAAGCAAAATAAAAGGAAAAATAAACAAATGGGACTACATCAAGCTAAAATATTTGTACATTAAAGGAAACCATCAACAAAATGAAAAGACAACCCAATGAAGAGGAGAAGATATTCACTGATACTTCTTTTAAGGGTTTAATATCCAGAGTTTATAAATAAACATAAAAATCAACACCAAAAAAGCAAACAAACCAATTTAAAAATAGACAAATGATCTGAATAGACATTAGCCAATAAACACATGAAAATATGATCAACATCACTAATAATCAGAGAAATGCAAATTAAAACCACAATGAGATATCTCCTCACACCTATCTAAATAGCTACCATCAATATATCAATAAATATGTGCTGGTAAGGATATGGAGAAAGGAGAACCCTTTTGTTGGTGGGAATGCAGATTGGGGCAGCTACTGTTGAAAGCAATATGGAGTTACCTCAAAATATAAAATGAAATCATCTTATGATTTAGTGATTCCACCTCTGAGACTATATCCAAAGAAACCTGAAACACTAATTCAGAATAATATATGCATCCCTATGTCTATTGTAACATTATTTACAATAGACAAGATTTGAAAACAACCCAAGTATCCATCAGTAGGTGAGTAAATAAAGCAGCTATGGTACATTTACACAATGGAATGCTACACAGACATACAAATGAAGAAAATTTTACCTTTGTGACAGCATGGGTGGGCCTAAAGAATACATTATGCTAAGTGAAATAAGCCAGTCAGACATAGACAAATACCATATGATTCCACTCATATGGAATCAAATGAACAAACTGAACTCACAAGCAAAATAGAGACAGACTTTTGGTGGTATGTGTGGAGGTGGGGATTGTAGGAATCAAGCAAAAAAGAAAAGAACTAATAGTCATTAACAACAGGATGGTGATTGTAGGGGAAGAGGTCTGGGTGCAGATGAAGTGAGTATAAGTGGAATAAATGATAATGGATGAAAATACAAAAAAAAAAACTATTATAAAAACATAAATAGGTTAAGGAGAAGATGGTGGCAAGGTAGGTGGGAGCAGAACCCCCTTCTCCCTGTGCCCAGCTGGAATACCTAACCAATCTTCTGAGGAACAGAGTGAACAGCCAACAGAATCCCAGCTTATATGAAGTTTGGAGGCCAAAGTTTGCAGAGGACATTGAAAAGCAGATGGTGAGGAGATTGTGCGGGGATGGTAAGGTCCCTGGGATCTGCGTGGGGACCAAGGCTGCTGCAGCCCCCAGCCCAGTGCCTGCCACAGGATACCTGGAGGAGAGTTAGATCACCAGCTCCCTCTTCTACCACAGCAGGTAAGGCAGCCTGGTACCAGGAGGGACCTGGATGCTGGAAGTCACTGGAGGGAATAGAGATAAAGTAGGAGACACATAGTGGTGGTACAAATCCACTGGGATGCTGGCACCAGAGAAATTGGGGTATGGGGCAACAACTGGAGAAGAGAGGAGTTGCGCTGTGTGGGACCCTGACTCAGATAGTCTCCAGCATGGCTGGAAAGTTGGGCTGTGTGAAAAGCTGGGCACTTGTTAAGAATGGCCAGGCAGCAGCTTTGAAAGGAACTCTCAGCAGTGGCTGGCATCCCCTGAGGGAGTTTCAGCTTCACATGCCCAGGGACAGTAGCTGAGCAGAACCAAGCATGCCTGGCTTATCTCCAGCTCAGCTTCTGAGATTGACTCACCGTGGGTGCCTAGAGACAGAGTGGCTGATTTGAGCCTGGCAGCTCACAAAGAATCTGGACTGGCAGAGGCCAGGAAATTGTGACCCAGACCTGGTCTTCATCCTCTCAAAACCACAGGAAAAGAGAAAAGTGAAGCCCAGTGCCACCCACCCCCCATCCTCATTCTGTGGCAACTAGGAAGACCAGCAGAACTCACTGAACAATTTTAAAGTCAGCAGGAGGCTTTTTTTTTTTCCATTTTGAATCCTCTATCTTTGTTTTCCTTTTTTTCTTCCCTCAAGAGAGACAATAAGAGGTGGAATTATGAAGTTTCCAGAGACAGATCAAAAGGGGGAGCACAAGGCTAACCTGAAAAAACAGAAGATGAGACAAATGTCACTTTGTTATACCATAGAGCTGGCATTTTATTGTTTATGTGTATTATTATTATCTTTTCATTATGTTCAACACTTTTATTTTATTAGTATTTTTTATTTCTCTCCCTTATGTTTAGTTTTTCTCTTTTATTTCTCTGTTTAATTACATTGTTTGACTGGTATCCCTTATTCCCTCTTTATGATATTCTAATTTTCCTTCTTTCACTTCACCTGTGCTCCAATAACACACAACTCATAACTGGGTACTTTAAATTCTGGTTCTCCAAATCACATATTTCTTGTCATATTGTTGTTCTTTCAGTATTATCATAAATAATTGTTGTTCCATACAATTGTACATACTACACAGCAACCCTCCATAATCTTAGCTCACTTCACTTCAATTGTGAGCATTATTATTATTGTGGTTAACTATCTTATTTCACACATGATGCCTAATTTCTACCTATTACTCTCACTATTTCTCATCATCTAACATTGCACAAGTGTTCTCATTTCTGGATTCAGCTCACAATCATCCTCTTCTTTAACAAGAGTCTTACCTCTCTTTCACCTTTTATAAAAAGAGGTTTGTTGGGTGAAAGATCACAGTTAACACTATACTTATCCAAAGAATCTCCTATATCTTATCTACTTGCTGGTATTTTAAATCCCATAAAATACTCTCTCATTGTCTTAATCCATTTTGCCTATCCCACACCACCAGTCACATACAAGAATAGATGGGAACTTCGAACATCAGTATACCTGCTGGAAGAGACAAACAACCAACAAAGGAGCCCTCAAAAGGTAAAAATCCAAGTACAACAAGAGAGCCCACACAAACAGTAGAAAGGGCAAGCCTAGAGTATCCAGAAAAGGAGATCAAAGAGACTACATAACTGAACCCAATAGAATTCCAACCATAGAAGTTCACCCTACAAAGACAGCTAGCAAAATGACACATCAGGAAATTCAAAAACAAATAAGAGTCCTTTAAAGTGGGGAAACAAGAAAAGAAACTGCATTCAAAAGGAGTGGAAGACTCCCCACTAAAAGAACTAAATGAAATGGAGGTAACCAACCTATCAGATACAAAATTCAAAATAATGGTTATAAAGGGGCACAAGAAACTCACAGACAACTACAAGTAACTGAGTGAGAACAACATTAGCATGAAAAAGGAAGCAGAAACTGTAAACAAAAAATAGGAATAAATGAAAAATAAAATATCAGAAATAAAAAACACATTGGAAGGAATTGTAAGCAGGCTGGATGAAGCAGAGGATTGAATCAGTGAGGTGGAGGACAGGGTAGAAAAAAACAGAAGGAGAAAGAAAAGGAAGAGACTTGGAAAGAATGAAGAGGTGGTAAGGGAGCTTCAAGAAAAATTGAAATGTAATAATATCCATATAATGGGGATACCAGAAGGAGAAGAAGAAGAGCAAGGGGTAAAAACTCTGTTTCAAAAGTAATGAAGGAAAACTTCCCTAATATGATGAGATAAGAAGTCACACAAATCAATGAAACACACACAGTTCCAATCAAGCGAAACCCAAAGAGGTCCACTTCAAGACACATCATAATTAAAATGGCAAAATTTCAAGACAAAGAGAGAATCTTAAAGGCAGCAAGGGAGAAACAGGAAGTAACATAAAGGGAGTCCCGATAAGACTAGCAGCTGATTTTGCAATGGAAATGCACCAATCCAGAGGAGAATGGCAAGAAATATAATAAGTAATAAGAACCAGGGGCCTACAACCAAGGCTACTTTACCTAGCAAAGCTCCCAAATAAAATGGAAGGCCAAATAAAGAGTTTCCCAGATAAAAGAAGTCAAAAGAATACACCTACACCAAACCAGCTCTGCAAGAGATGCTAATGGGACTGCTTTAAGAAAAGGAAGGAAAAGAGTCAGAGAGAGAAGAACACAGGTACAAAAAATGGCAATGAATAAGTGCCTATCAATAATAACCTTAATGTAAATGGATTAAACGCTCCAATCAAAAGACACAGAATAGCTGAATGAATTACAAAGCATGAACCATACAAATGCTCCATACAAGAGACCAACCTAAGGACAAAAGATGTTCACAGACTAAAATTGAAGGGTTGGAAACAAATGTTCTAAGCAAATGCACAGGGGAAAAAAAAAGCCAGGGTAGCAATACTCATATCAGAGAAAATAGTCTTCAAAAAAAGAGCCATTGAGATACCCAGAAGATCACTTCATAATACTCAAGGGACGAATCCATCAAGAAGACATAAATATTGTAAATATATATGCACCAAACATAGCAGCACCCAAATATACAAAGAAAATCTTGGGAGATTCAAGAAAGATATTGACAGCAACACAATTATGGTTGGAGACTTCAACACTCCACTATCAAAAATGGATAGATCTACCAAACAAAATATCAAGAAAGATACTGCAGCATTGAACAATATCCTAGATCAAATGAACTTAACTGGTATATATAGAGCCTTTCATCCCAAAGAAGAAAAATACACATTCTTTTCAAATGCATATGGAACATTTTCAAAGAGAGCCCACATGATAGGGTACAAAACAAGCCTCAACAAATTCAAGATAATTGAAACCATGTCAAGCATTTTCTCTGACCACAAGGGATTAAAACTAGAAACTAACCTCAAGGAAAAAACTCAAAAACACTCAAACTCATGGAGATTGAATAGCATGCTCTTAAACAATGAATGGGATAAAACTGAGACCAAAGAAGATATCAAAAAATGTCTAGAAACAAATGAAAATGAACTGACAATACCCAATAACTTATGGGACAAAAAAAGGCAGTCCAGAGAGGGAAGTCCATAGCAATACAGGCCAGCCTAAAAAAAAAAAAAAGAAGAAGAAAAAAAAGAAAGAAAAGAAAAGAAACATTTCAGATAAACAACCTAACCCTACACCCAGAATAACTCCAAGGACAACAGCAAAGACAGCCCAGAGAAAGTAGAAGAAAGGAAATAACCAAGATCAGAGCAGAATTAAACAACATAGAGACTAACAGCACAATTCTAAGAACCAATAAATCTAAGAGCTGGTTCTATGAAAACAAACAAAATCAAAAAGCCTTTACACAGGCTCATCAGGAAAAAGACAGAGAGGGCCCAAATAAACAAATCAGAAATGAAAGACTAGAGATTACAACTGACACCACAGAAATACAAAGGATTGTAGGAAATTATGAAGAACTGTATGCCAAGAAATTTGAAAACCTTTGTGAAATGGACACATTTCTGGAAAAATGCAATCTTCCAAAACTCAATGAAGAAGAAGCAGAAAGCCTGAACAGAGCAATAAAGCAGACAAAATTGGAGCAGTAATCAAAAACTCCCAACACACAAAAGCCCTGGACCAGATGGTTTCACAGGAGAATTCTACAAAGCACTTAAAGAAAACCTAACCCCTATCGTTTACAGATTATTCCAAAAAAAACAGGAAAGTGGAATACTCCCAAATTCTTTTGGTGAAGCCAGCATCATCCTAATCCTAAAACCAGATAAAGACACAACAAAGAAAGAAAACTCAGACCAATATTGCTGATAAACACAGATGCTAAAACGTTCAACAAAATATTGGCAAACTGCATTCAGCAATACTTTAAAAAGATCATACACCATGATCATGTTGGATTCATCGAAGGTATTCAAGGATGGTACAATATTGGCAAATCAATAAATATAATACTTCACATAAACAAAAGCAAAGACAAAAATTACATGATCATATCAATAGTTGCGGAAAGGGCATTTGATAAGGTACAGCACCCATTTATTATAAAAACACTCAAAAAAGTGGGAATAGAGGCAGCATTACTCAACATAATAAAGGCCATGTATGAGAGACCTACAGCCTACATCACACTCATTGGGCAAAAACTAAAATCTTTCCCACTAAGATTAGGAACAAGACAAGTTTGTCCACTCTCACCACTTCTATTCAACATAGTACTGGAAGTCTTAGCCACAGTGATTAGACAAGAAAAGGAAATAAAAGGCATCCATATAAAAAAAAAAAAGGAAACAAAACTGTCATTGTTTGCAGATGACACGATAGTGTACATAGAAAATCCTATAGACTCCACCAAAAAAACTGCTCTACCTAATAAATCAATTTAGCAAAATCGCAGATACCAAGTCAATATTCAGAAATCAAAGGAGTTTCTGTATACCAACAATGAAACATCAGGTACAGAAATTGGGGGGGAAAATCCCATTTGATACAGTAACAAGACAAATAAAATACCTAGAAATAAACCTCACAAGGAGGTAAAATAAAACAACACAACAACACAGCAGAAACCTGCGCTACTGGAGACCTGGGGCCCACACCAATAACCTGAGGAGTGTGAGCAATACGTGAGAGAATCAGACCTCGCTCCCGTGAAATTGGGGTGAGTGAACAGCATATGAGACCCAAGCTCACACCCATGAACTTGGGAAAGTGCATGCTCCCCAGGAGGCTCAAAATATATGCCGGAGGCCCTGTGCAGAGAGGCGCCAGGATAACCCTGGGAGGACTAGCCCAAACATAAGTGAGTGCTGAACAGGGAGAAAAGAGACACCATCACCCCTCCTCTTGCTGCAAAGCCAGCAAGACCAGAAAATCCAGCTTGGCAAGAGTGAAAACATCAAGAGTTTTTTGTTTGTTTGTTTGCTTGTTTTTGTTTGTTTTTCTTTTTTAGTAATATTTTATTATTTTTTCATTATTTTTATCTTTTTTACTCTTCAACTCCTTTTGCTTATCTTTATTTATTTCCTGTATTATTTCTTCTGTCTTACTTTCCAATTCTATCTATTCTTCCTTCCCCTTTTTTTCTTTTTTCATTTTTTCTTCCTCTATTCTCTTTTTAAACACCCACAAGTGAGACAAAAACAAAAACAAAAACAAAAAAACCCTGCAACACTGGAAAAAACAGAGTTGGTCCCAAACAGGGGGCATTTCAGCAGCTGAGACAGTGGAAGGTGTGATTACCAGGATACCCAAAGGAGAATGCACCACTAAGTTACACAGGTATTCTAGCATAGAAGTTCACACAATAAAACCAGGGAGCCAGAACAGATTAATTAAAGAACCTGAGGCTAACAAGAAGAGTCTCACAAAAAATGGGAAAAAAAGAAACAATCCCCAAATGAAAGGAAAGGAGGAAGCCCCAAAAAGAATGCTAAATGAAACGGAGTCAACTCAATTATCAGATTATGAGTTCAAAGCAATGGTTGTCAGGAAGCTCCATGAGCTCTCAATGAGCTACCAGAATCTACAGGGAAGCTGTGATGAACTCACTGCAAAGTATATCAACATGAAAAAGGAGATAGAAACTATCAACAAGGGCCAAGAGGAAATGAAAAATACAATTTCTGAACTGAAAAACACAGAGGAAGGAATGAAAAGCAGAATCAATGAAGCAGAAGATCGGGGTCAGCGAGTTATAGGACAAAGTAGGAAAAAACACCCAGAAAGAGCAAGAAAATGAAAAGAGGCTCAGAAAGAATGAAGAGGGATTAAGAGAAATGCAAGGCAATATGAAACATAATAATATTCGTATAATAGGGATACTAGAAGGAGAAGAAGAAGAGCAAGGGATAGAAAGCCTATTTGAAAAAGTCATGATGGAAAACTTCCCTAATTTGATGAGAGAAAAAGTCACACAAATCCAGGAGACACACAGAGTCCCAATCAAGAGAAACCCAAAGAGACCCACTTGAAGACTCATCATAATTAAAATAGCAAAATTCCAAGACAAAGAGAGAATCTTAAAGGCAGCAAGAGAGAAAGAGGAAGTAACATACAAGGGAGCCCCAAATAAGTTAGCAGCAGACTTCTCAATGGAAACGCTCCAAGCCAGAAGAGAATGACAAGAAATATTCCAAGTAATGAGAACCAAAGGCCTGCAACCAAGACTACTTTACTCAGCAAGGCTTTCAATCAAAACAGAAGGCCAAATAAGGAGCCTCCCAGACAGAAGAAGTCTAAAAGATTACACCTCTACCAAACCAGTGCTGCAAAAGATACTGAAGGGACTGCTTTAAGGAAAGAAAGAAAAAGCGAGAGACAGAGAGGAACACACACATGAAAATAGCAATTGATAAGTTCCTATCAATATTAACCTTAAACATAAATGGATTAAATGCTGCAATCAAAAGACATAAAATAGCTGAATGGATAAGAAAGCATGGCCCACACATATGCTGCCTACAAGAGACCCACCTCAGGACAAAAGACCTACACAGACTCAAAGTGAAGGGCTGGAAACAAATTTTCCAAGCAAATGGACAGGAAAACAAAAGTTCGGGTAGGAATACTCATATCAGACAAAATAGACTTCAAAAGAAGAGCCATAAAGAAAGACCCAGAATGTCACTTCATAATACTCAAGAGAAGAATTCACCAAGAAGAGTTAACATTGTAAAGATATGTGCACCCAAATAGCAGCACTTAAATACATAAGAAAATCTTAGAGGACTTCAGGGAAGATATTGACAGCAACACAATTATAGTAGGGTATTTTCACACCCCACTGTCAAAAATGGACAGATCTCCCAAGCAAAATATCAATAAAGATATTGTGGCATTGAACAACACTCTAGATGAAATGGACTTAACAGATATATAGAGAGCCCTTCATACCAAAGAAACTAAATACACATTTTTTTAAATGCACATGGAACATTTTCAAAGATAGACCACATGATAGGACACAAAACAAGCCTCAACAAATTCAAGAAAATTGAAATCATACCAAGCATTTTCTCTGACCACAGGGACTGAAACTAGAAATCAACCCCAAGGGTAAAAACCCAAAACCCTCAAAATCATGGAGATTGAATAGCATGTTATTAAACAATGAATGGGTCAAGAATGAAATTATGGAGGAAATAAAAAAGTTTTGGAGAAAAATATGAAAATAAACTCACAAAGACCCAAAACTTGTGGGATACAGCAAAGGCAGTCCTGAAAGTTCATAGCAATACAGGCCTACCTAAAAAAGATAGAAACATCTCAAACAAACAACTTAACCCTATGCCTACAAGAACATGAGGAACAAAAACAAAGACAGCCCAGAGCAAGTAGAAGGATGGAAATAACTAAGATCAGAGAAGAATTAAATGATATAGAGACTAAAAGCACAATTCTAAGGATCAATAAATCCAAGAGCTGGTTCTTTGAAAAAATAAACAGAATTGACAAGCCTTTAAGCAGGCTCATCAAGAAAAAAAGAGAGGACCCAAATAAACACAATCAGAAATGAAAGAGGAGAGATTACAACTGACACCACAGAAATACAAAGGATTGTAACAAATTACTATGAAGTGAAGAACTGCATGCCAAGAAATTTGAAAAGCTAGGTGAAATGGACAAGTTTCTAGAAAAATATAATCTCCCAAAACTCAATGAAGAAGAAGCAGAAAGCCTGAACAGACTAATAACAGCAGATGAAATTGAAGCAGTAATCAAAAAACTCCCGACACACAAAACCCCTGGGCCAGATGGTTTCACAGGAGAATTTTACAAAGCATTTAAGGAAGAGATAACCCCTATCCTTCACAGACTGTTGGAAAAAATCCAAAATAATG
>PVKU01015154.1:0-19491 GCA_004027475.1 Anoura caudifer | reverse complement strand
TTTTTTTTTTTTTTTTTTTTTTTTTTTTTTTTTTTTTTTTTTTTTTTTTTTTTTTTTTTTTTTTTTTTTTTTTTTTTTTTTTTTTTTTTTTTTTTTTTTTTTTTTTTTTTTTTTTTTTTTTTTTTTTTTTTTTTTTTTTTTTTTTTTTTTTTTTTTTTTTTTTTTTTTTTTTTTTTTTTTTTTTTTTTTTTTTTTAGTCTTTGTTCTGTTCGCTTTACAATCTTAGAGGTTTCTGTGGCTATATCCTCAAGCTCAGAGATTCCTCAGCTGTGTCCAGTCTACTAATAGAAGGCATCAAAGGCATTCTTCATTTGTGTTAAAAGGTTTTTTATCATTAGCATTGCTTTTCATTTTTTTCTTCTTAGGATTTCCATCTCTCTGCTTACATCACCCATCTGTTCTTGCATGCTGTCTACTATATCCACTGGAGCCCTTAGCATAGTAATCACGGCTGTTTTAAATTCCTGGTCTGATAACTCCAACATTTCTGCCCTGTCTGGTACTGATGCTTTCTCTGTCTCTTCAAATTGTGTTTTTTCCCCTTGTAGGAGGCCTTTTAATTTTTTGTGGACATAATGTACTGGCTAAAAGGAACTGAGGTAAACAGGCATTTAGTAATGTGGTGATAAGGTGTGTGTTTTGGGGGGACCCTTCTATTCTCCTGTTGTTAGGTCTTTGTCTTTTGGTGACGTGTGCTCCTGGATTGAGAACTTCACACCGCTGCTCCTTAGTTTTTTCCCCTCCTTAGATTAGACAGGGGGGTGGGAGGGAGCTCAGGTTGCGTGCCCCACCCGTTCTGTAGATTAGGCTCTGGTAAAACAGTTCGTCCTGAGAGCAGGCCTTGTTAAGGACAGAATGCTCTGGCACATTAAAAATGGTTCATTTTTCTCCTCCCCCTGCTGGAAGTGTATGCAAGGGAATTTTTCTCTGATATTCACTGTGAGGACAGACATGGTAGAGCTCACAAAAGTTTCGCTCTCCTCCCCAATTCACCAAATGGCTGCCCCTGCAGTTTTTGGCTCTCCGGTTGTCAGCGCTGAGCCTTCAGTAGTCTATCAGCTCCTGCAGAGGGGTTCTGCCCCGGCAGGTGGAGATTCTGTTCTGGTAAGCTGTGATTCCCTGTGTCCTCCTGTCCGTCTCTCTGATTTTGAGGGTTGTTGTATGCCCCGTGATGGATGTCAGGAGAGTTGTTGATTTATTTCCCAGTCTATTTGTATTTATACTTGTTAGGGGGAGGGGCAGCCTCAAGCTCCTTACACGCAGGGTGGGACTCCAGAAGCCCTTACTGTGAGCTACTTTAATTACTACTTAATCCATCTTTCCTTCATTTTTTTTGTGGTGCTCCCTCTCTCATATATAGAGTGATATATAGGGTGATGATGGGATTTACTGTCAAATAAGGTTGGAAAAGGTTGTTATTAATAATTGTTCTGGGACAACAGGCAAAGCTGAGACTTTCCCAGGCAAATGGGATGTATGTTCAATGTAATCACATACCGGGTTCCTAAAAACTCATGCTGTTTCTGGTAGTTAATATTTGGAAGGGCAAGACCCTCTTCCTTCCTCTTCTTTATCAACATCCTGTTATCTCTTTATGGATCTTCATTTTTCATGTATGGTACAAATACTCTAACAGGGGTATCCAACCTTTTGGCATCTCTGGGCCACACTGGAAGGAGAAGAGTTGTCTTGGGCCACACATTAAATACACAAACACTAGTGAAAACTGATGAGCAAAAAACAAAAAAGGTTTTGAGTAAATTTACGATTTTGTGCTGGGCCACATTCATAGGCATCCTGGGTTGCATGTGGTCTGTGGGCTGCGGGTTGGACACCCTTGTGTCTAAAAGCTCTGTTATCTCTCTGTCATTCATCTTCCTGATGTGGCAAAATCCCAAACCTAGATGGAATTCTCACACCTGAACAGCCTGGTGCTGCTGGACAAACCCTGTGACAAGGCCAATTGTCTCCTATATTAATAGAGTCCTAGCTTCAAGTGTGCCCTGCTATGGTGCTGCATGTATCTGGCTAACTGTTATTTTCCCACTCTTGACAATGATGATTTCAAATCTTCCCAAATCTCCCCAAACCTCTTATTACTTTGTATTACTTTGCCTGTTACCTTACATAAGAAGGAAAGAAAAACAGAGGTTATCAGACATAGAGGCTCTCATTTTCTCATCTGCAGCCACCCCTACCTCCTTCATTCCTGTTATAACAGAGGAGACTTACTTTGCTTACATCTGTGCTTTGGTCCCATCCCTTCTTCCTGACTCTAACAATTTCCCCTGTTCTCTCCTCCAGATTCAAGTTTTGCCCCAACTGAATCATTCCCATTAGCCTTTGAAGCACATTTGAGTCTCTCCATTTAAAAAGTAAGAGATACTATTAACCCCTAATTCCCTTCTGCTTATGGTGGTATCTCTCTTTTCTCCATCACAATGAAATTATCTGAAGGAGCTGGCTATACTTACTGTCTTCACTTCACCTCCCACTCATTCTCAACCCAATCCCAGGTGTTTGGAGATGTATCACACACCAAAACAGCTCTAGCTGAGGTAATCCTTGGCTTCTGCAATGCTTAACCCAACAGATACTATGTAATCCTCCTCCAAAGACTCTCCTCCCTTGGTTTCTGTGCCATAGCTCCTCACTGCCCTCCTCTCCCACCGCAACTTTCCTGTCCTCTGTTTCTCAACTTTCTTTGGCTGCTCATCCTACTCTACTGTTTTGGGGTTTTTTTTTTGTTTTTTTTTAATCCACACCCGAGGACATGCTTATTGATTTAGAGAGAGAGGGAATGGGGGGCCGGGGAGAGAAACATTGACATGAGAGAGAAACATTGATCAGTTGCTCAGTTGCCTCCTGCATGAGTCCCGACCAGGGATTGAACCTGCAACCTATGTATGTGCCCTGATTGGGGATCGAACTCACAGTCTTTTTTTTTTTTTTAATACACAGGATGATGCTCCAACCAACTGAGCCATCTGCCATGGTTCTACTGGTTTTTAAATTAGAATTTCTCAAGTCTCAGTCCTAAATCCTCTCTAGTTCTGACTTTATTATCTCTCTGTAGGTGACCTCATTCAGCTCATGCTTTAATTACTACCTCTGTGTAGACAATTCAAAAATTTATATTGTATTTCTAGGTGGTTTCTCTGAGCTCCAGGCATGGATCACCAACCTTTTATATTCTACTTTCATTTCCTCTGTGGATCAAGAACACCTCAGATCCACCTTGTCAACAATTTAGCTATCTTCCCTCTAACCTGGTCCTATTCCAATTGTACAAGTCAGAAATGTTAGAAGTCATCCTTGGCTCGTCCCTCTCTCTCACGCTTTGTAGCCAAATGCTATCCATTTTACTTTCCAAACACCTCTTGAATTCCTACTACCATCCCTACTGTTACCCCAGACTAAGCTACACCAGTTTTAATCTAAAACAATATGAAATTATCCTAACTGGTCTTTGTACCTCCTCTCTTGCCTTTCTTCAGTTTGCTTTCTATACTGCAAGCCAGAGTGATCTTTTCAAAACACAAATATAATTATAATTCCTCCCTTTTTAGAACAATTCCACAGCTTTTTATTGTTTCCAGAATCAAGACTGAATCCCAACCAGAGCTGAGTCCCTGCCTTCCTACCTCTGAGTCTCGTTGTGCTGCCTCCTCGTTTTCTGCACTTGGCTGTGCTGGTCTTGTTTTCTTCTGCTAAAGCTCAATCAGTTCCTATTTCTTTCTTCCCTCCCTTCCTTCCCCTCCCTTCTTTTCTTCTTCCCTGCCTTCATTGCTTTCCTCCATCTCAGCTCACTTCCCTCTGAAAAGCCTTCCCTGTCTTCTTTCGCTCCAGCAATTCCCTTTCCTTATATGTTCCCATAGACTCATTGCTCTCCTTTCAGACTTTTTATCAGTCTTTTAACTTTATACGCACTTGTTTGATTCCTTGATTAATATCTACTTCCCTAACAATCCGTAAGCTACATGAGGACTGTACTATCTCTTGGTGTTTTTTTCCTCATTGTTTCTTCAGCACTTAGCACAGGGCCTGGTACATAACAGGTGTGCACTGAAGAAGTAGTTGTGTACTTGCTCCTTCCCTTTGGTTGCAAGATTCCTGGCTCTAGTCTTGACTGCACTGTCTGTTCCAGTTCCCTTAATTAGACAACTTTCTGGACGTCCTTCTGACTTTGAACTTTGTATTCCTAGATAGTTATTAATAGCTTTGATAATAATAATAGCTAGAACTTTTGAGCAGTTATCTGTTGGTCAAGGACTTTACAAATGTTATTTTCCTTCCCTTCAAACATTATTCAGCCTATCCTTAAAGAAGCTACTGTGATGCAGATGGGTTCAATAACCTGTCCAAGTCCCACAGCAGCAGAGCCAGGAGTTAACCTCAGTGCCAGGTGGCTCTAATGCCTGTGCTCCTTTCTTTATACCACGGTCCCTCCTAAAAGCATCATTCCTCCTTGTGTTGGCCAGGCTGAGTCCCATAGAATCACATATACTGGACCAACCAGTCCCCAACAACTAAACACCCCACTCCAACAGACACACACACATATTTGGTCAACGTAAATAGTACTTTTGCTTCATATTTTCTTGAAGAGTACTTAGATTTCCTTCTGCAGCTTTGTTGGCGTGAGGGTGGATTTCCAAACAATGTGACTTCCCTAGACTTGAACAGTTGGGCTCCAGTAACAACTCCCTTCACAGATGTCACAGAGAACTTTCACAGGTTCCTTTGATCCTGAACCTTTAGAAGTCTTGGGAGGGTTCAAGGGGACTACATAGGGAAAACTAAAGGGATCTAATGTTTAATTAACACCTATTATGGGCCAGGTACTTAACGTAGACACATTGTTGAATTCTTGATAGGAATAATTATGACCATTTTACAGATAAGAAAATGAAGCTCAAAGTAATCTGGTCTGGATTCTGACCCAGGGCTGTCTGAAGCCAAAGCCTGAGCTCTTCCAAGTGGGCAAAGATCCCAGTGGGTGGTAAGACGAAGACCCTTGGCTCAGAACTGAAACCAAGAAGAATGTTTTCCAAACCATAAAACCTCCTCAGGTAAATACAGTTGTTTATCCACAACCTCAGAAGCCAGATGGTAATTAAGTATTGAACAGAAGGGGTTGTTTCCTCCCATTCAGGGGATGCTTCCAAAGCTGTCTGCTTTTCAGACATTATCAGCTTCTTTCACAAGCTTTGGTCCTATCAGAACCCGTTCTTTTGCCTTTTCCCAGCCCCCAAACGTCTCCACATTTGTCAGGGTCTAGAGTAGACTCATCGTGTTAGCCACCAACTAAATGAAGTTCCCTTAAAAAGCCTTCACCAATCATTTCAATCTGTGGTTGCTTTTCTGAGTACCTGAGGCCAGAAAATTAAAACATTACAATAGAGGGTTTGTGTCTAGTCATAGATTTATGGATGATTTTTACTTCCTCTCTGTGCTTATTGTATTTTCTACAATAATGGTGTTGTATTACTTTAAATGAAGAAGTTTCTAATTTTTTTGAAGAACCTCATTACAACAGTCTGTGGGTAACATTTCCATTTTTTAAATACAGGCTAAAATAAACATTCTCAGGTTAAGTTTAAGTTTAAAGTCAGTTGGGAGAGATTTGCTAATCAACCAGGCTGTTTAGCTCCCTGCAAGAGAGATAGTTTAAGGACATGTAACTGTACCTGGTCCCCATCCATCCACATGAGATAGCCAGGTAAGCCAGGTAAGACCCAGGTTTAGACAGGTGGACAAGGTTTGATTTCCAGAATTCTTGGCAACCTATAATTAAGGCAACTGGTTGGGCATCCGGTCACAAACAAGCTGGGGACCTTCTAAGCTACCTCATCAGCATGACTTTAAAGGCTTCCAAAACTCTTCACTGGTCACAATCTTAGTCCTGAATCACACACCAACCTTATTTTGAAAACTGCATCATGAGCTACCTTTACCTTGGTGTTTTACTTTTCCTTCATCCTGTTTATGGTCTCACTTTCTTTAGACTTGAATATACTTCTTTCCTGAATCTAATCTTGGCTCCCTTCCTCAACTCTGGTCTGGATTTTCTCTCCTGATAAGTTATCTCGTCCTTTCTGGTCCAACAAACATAAGACTCAGGAGATGAATCTAAACAGCATTCCCAGATGAAGTCATAAGCATTCTAAAAAGTGTGTGGACTGTGAGCTTTGGGCATCCTGGAGACTGCTGTGCACACACAAATCCATGCAGGTGGCCTCTTGGACATTTGTTCAGGAAACAAGAGCTCCAGACATAGAGATTAGGACTAGTGGTCAGGGTCAGGGCTCCAGTTCCCACGTGAGAACCGAGGATAAGTCATTCATTGTAAAGGAACATGAAATGGCATCCACAGCAGGAAACTGTGCCTATGAACATGGGCTTGCAGCACAGTTGGCAGGAGAGGGTAGGTTTGGAAACCTGAGCCTTGGGATTAGAAGGGACTTCTGCTGATGGGATGTGTGAGGTGAGTAAGAGAGCAACTCAGGAGCACAGGGGTCAGTGCAGGGCACCACGACCAAGGACGCCTAAGGAGGGGGACCCAAGTTTTGCCATGGCAACATATGCCATTTGGAATATTGATTTTAAGATGGTTATTTATTTATTTTTTTAAATCCTCACCTGAGGACATTCTTTTCATTGCTTTTCAGAGAGAGAAGAAGAAGAGAGAGAGAAGCATTGATTGGTTGCCTTCCATATATACCCTGACCAGGGATTAAATCTGCTACCTAGCTATGTGCTTTGACCAAGAATCACACCTGCAACTTTTCAGTTACAGGATGATGCTCCAACCAAGTAAGCCTCACTGGCCAAAGCTAACATGGTTATTTTTAAAAAACAAAAGGCTCAGGAAAAACCTTTGACTTCCTCCTAACTGCCTAAAAGGAATTTAAATAGAGGACCTGTTCCAAGAAAGGAGAGATTACCATAGATAACTATAGTTTAATATAAACTAGTGTGTGAATGACAGAGAGGAATCCAGCAAGGCTCATTTGTCCAAAGTCCTCTCTGTGTCCATTGTTAAAGATGGCCCAGCAAACATTTATTTACCAAACATTTGCTTTTCATCTCTATGTGAGTTTCCTTCCTGCCCTTTGAAATCCCAAACCACAACCGATGCCCCCACCCGCATTGCCCACCAAGACACACACACCTTTCTCCTTAGCTCCAGATGGCATATGAATCTCAACTTTCCAATGCCTCCCTGGGTCTCACATTCTTATGGCACCTCTGAATGTACATTCATAATGAACTTGGAACATTTTCTCCTGTTCATCTGTCTCATGTTAATTTGATGATAGCCCAGCCAGAAAAACTTAAAAGGGTAGAAGGAAAGTTATTTTTCATCTCCCTGCACCTATCAGAAATAGTGATGCGATAACCCGCACCTGGGGACAGTGGTTGCTTAGATCCTTACTAGTCTGGGTAGTGGGCAGGCTGAGTCTGAAGGAGAGAACCTCAGTGTCTGAACACAGATTGTTGAGTCAGAGAGTGTAGGGGACGTTATAGAGTCTGGGGTGGAGAATGGGGGAAGATGTGTTCTCTGGCATCATCTCATACATATTTCTTCTCTAGAGGTTTGTGAGTAATGATAGAACAGAAAGTGCATGAATGTTTGAGTCAGGTAGGTTTGAATTAAATCTTGGCTCTCTCATTTTCCAGTTGTATGACTTTGCCAAGTCACTTGACCTGTCTGAATTTGTTTTCCCATCTGCAAAATAAAGATAATAGTACCCATCTTGCTAGGTCAGCAAAAGAAATATGTGAGATTGTATTTACAAAACATTCAGGACCCATAATCGGTCCTCAGTATATGGTAGTTAAACGAAAATGGTCCTCCAACACCTTAGTCTAATTGTACTACCACAGAGAAAGACACCCTAAAGAGAACAAGCAGGGATGCTTTTTTCATTGGAGGAAAATCAGAAAACAGAAAAGCAAAAATTACAAAACAAACATTATTCATAATTTACTACCCCAAGACAGGTATTAATATTCTGATGTGCATCTTTTCAGATTATACATATACATACATGTACATGCAATTCTATAATATAAGATTATATTATACTGTGTGGGAACCTACTTTTCACTCAACAACACATCATGAATGTTTTTCTTTACTACTCAATATATGTCTCAATAATATTTTCTATTGGCTGCATAATAGCCACAGTTTGGACTATCCGGATTTTATCTAACAAGCCTCAGTGCGTTGAACATTTTGTTGTTTATAATCCGGGGCTATTAAGATCACCACTTATGGCTAAATTTCACATCTTTCATCTTTCTGGGGGTAAAATTAATGCAGATAATTATTGCTGGATCTGTCCAGGAAGGGTTTTTGAACCACTTCAGTAGTATCTGAAAGAGATTCCAAAGAAAATAATCCCAGCCACTAAACCACCTCTTTCTGGTTTCCCATGTGCATTTTCTCAGTCTGAAAAATATTGGAAGGAAAGACAGCTGCTTTGTCTTTTATGAAAGAACTTTCCATACAGATTTTTTAAATTTAATAAAAATTTTTTCTTGATTGCTCTAAAGAGTAAGTTCATTATAAAATTTTACAAAGATAGAAAGGGGAAAAAAATCCTCCACTGCTTCAATAATTTTGGTTTGTGTGTTTCCTTCTAGACTTTTCCCTAGTTACACTTTGACATTTGTAAACAGTTGTGTTCATATTGTGTGTATAATGTTATGCTTGATTTTTGTGCTAGGAGCCTCTGTACTTTTCCAGGTTTTTGAAATGCACCAGAAATATCATTTGAATGTCTGCATTGACTGTATTATCCGCTGTCACTTTTGACAGCGGTCCCTCCTCTAGTTTGTAAAGACTTATGCCCAACACTTGTCTTCAAAGTCCTACAAAGACTCTCACCTCCCGAGCTCATATCCCCTCACCGAAGTTATGAGCACCCCTTTCTGCTCTAGCACCTCCTCCAACAGATTTTTACTTTCATTGTACTCATCTCTGTTACCCTTTCTGCTTTATATTCTCTTTCCCTGAGGTATGCCCTCCACCTCCCTGAGAACCTGCACAGGTGGCCATGAGCATTGCAGGTGGCCCCTCTGACAGCTGGCCCTCGGCACATGGCTTCCAATCCAGGTCGAGTCCCAAGAGCTAATGGACTGTGTCCTCCCCCCAAAGCAGGTTAATTCCCCGAGTGAAATGATTTATCTCCCATATTGAGAGCAAACACAGCAGGCCAGGCTTGGAAACAGAGCTGGACCAGAACATGTGGGCAGTCTGAGAAGGCTAATAATGGGTCTCCTTTCAAAATGCTATGCTCTAAATAGATACCCAACATCCATTTGGAGGGAAGGCTGAGTGCTGTATGTGAGAAGGAGGCAGGGAAGGCTGCTGGCTCAGCACTCACTCACTCACTTTATTGCCCTGAGCAGTTCAGCTCCCAGTCCCAAACTTGCACACGTCATCTAGCAACTCCAGGGCCTGGGAGGGAGGCTAGACACCATCTCTTGTCACTTACGTGCTTCCAGAGGGTTTTCCTCCCACCAAGAGGTGATAGTGAACATCCTGGGAAAGCCAACAGCCTGTTTACTAATGGTGTGCCTGGCAAATTCCTTAACCTTTCTGGAAGGAGTCTTCTTATCTTTAAAATGGGGCCACCTCAATAGGCTGGGAAGTTTAAATGAGTTAATATCTGGAAAGCAGTTAGAGAAGTTCCTGGCACAAAGCTATTGCTGTGTACATTATAATTACTGTGTATCACTTGTAATAATAAACATTATCATCATTCTCATGTCATGCTCACTATCAGTGATTCTGGTAAAGACTGTTTTCCCTGACTCATTACATTTTCAGCAACGTTTTAGTGCTCCTTACAAACTGGTGTCCTGGCATCAGCCCAGCTGGCCTGCACCTAAATCCAGCTTGGCTTCAGAGCCTCAAGTACAATGGACAGGCTCCAGTGCAACTGCTGTGTGTGTGTGTGTGTGTGTGTGTGTGTGTGTGTGTGTGTAGGGGCCATTGCCTGATCACTCTGTCCACAGCGTAGCCTTCGGTTAACAAGAAAGCCTTGCTCTGGCCGGGTAGTTCAGTTGGTTGGAGAGTCATCCCGTACAACAAAAGGTTGTGGGTTTGATCCCTAGTCAGGGTAGGTCTGTGAAGCTACTGATTGATGTTTCTCTTTCTCTCTCTTCCTTCTTCTCTCTCTCTCAAATCAATAACTATATCCTCAGGTGACGATTAAAAAGAGAAAGAGAAAATGAGAAAGAGAGAGAGACCTCATTTTCCACGTGGTGATTGGGGGACCCTAAAAGGTAGAGATGGACTTTGGGGGAACTGATAATTTATCAGGGGTAGGTAGTCCTCAGTAAAAAAAAAAAAAAGGTATTGGCTTTAAAAGATTCAGGAAGAGAAGGAAGAATTCTCCTTCAAACCAGGTGAAATAGGATCCCTCCTGGGATCCTGAGAGGCAGCATGGGGCTTTGGAGATAAGCAGGCCTGAGTCCGATTTCTGTCTTAGTCACTGAATGAGCTTGAATGAAGTAGCCAACCTCTTTGTGCCTCAGTGTCCCTATCTGTACACTGGCTAGGTCGTGCTGATGAAAGTGCCTAGCAGGGTGGCCCATAACTGTGACTTCCTTTGAGTTCTTAAAGTGACAAGCAGAATGTACCCTGACAGCACCTTTGGTGCCCAGAACCTAGAAGGTGATGATGCACATATGCGAATAACTGGGAATTCCAGGGGGTCCCGGAATGCACAGTCACAGCATTAATATCTAGCATTATGGAGTCCATACTCTGTGTTCTTGCTAGCACTTCATATCCACTATTCTGCATAATCATCTTAATAATCCTGTGAAGTAGGAATTATCCCCATTTTACAGATTCAGAAACTGGGACTGGGAAGTGGGGAGCCTGGGCTAATGTCCCCCATAACCCCAAAGCTTGTAACCGCCGGACCCAATTCACAGTTGCCTTGTCTTCCACTTGGGGAGATGATGTCAGTTTTGACTCAATGCTACAAAATCACTCTGATAAACAGGTTTAAACAAATAAAACCGTTTAATTGGGGAATGCTATGCTAGGCAGTCTAACGCCGAGGAACTAAATGAGCCTTTTAAGTTTTATATTGCAATACAGTTGCAGTGTTTAATAATTATTGCCAGAGAATGGTGTGATGCAGTACTAAAAATGAGTAATTGAAAAGCCCATCAAGGTAGATGAGGCATCTTCTCACCGAATTGCTCTTGAGTACTTTACATAATTATTTCATTCAGATTTACGATCAGCTCAGCAGAATGTACGTCTCCCTATCCTGCTCTGCCTGAAGTTGTTTGGGAAGCCGTTTTACATAGTGCTAGACCCTCTGGGATGGACAGATGAACGTCTCTTATACACTAATGGGGCTTTCAACGGTTTGACTTCATTTAACAAAGAACAAAATTAGGAGCGAAAACTCAGTTTGCTGAGAACCCTCCATGTCTCAGTCGCTGTGCTGGGCTTTATATGTATTAACTATGTTGGCACATTTCAAGTCCCTAACAGTTCAGAGGGAGGACCGAGCTTGTCATGTCACTGAAGAAACCGAGGCTCAAAGAAATGTCGCTTAGCCAGATTTGCCAGGCTCATCGTGAACTCATACCAGGCAGTCTGGCTCCAAACCAGTGGCTTCTCCATGATATCACCAGCCTCTGGGAAGAGAAAGCTTAGATTTTTGGGAAGAGGATTGTAGCAAAGTCTGATGCAGAAGAAAACTGAGCCCCACCAGATTTTATTTGCAGCCCTGGCTCCTCGAACATCCCGAGCATCCCACCCCAAGTGCATCCTGCAGCCCCACCCCTCCCTCCTCATTCCTTCATTCTTACACTGTCAGGACCTCCAGGCCCAGAGGGATCGGACAGTCTCCATGAGAGATGCAGTTTCCCATGGCTTCAGCCTCCCCACCCTGCTCAGATCATGGGGCTGTGAGCTTTATCAAAGGCACAAGCTTATCAGCTTGCCTCTCCTGAGAGCCCTCAGAGTGGGAGTTCTTGGCAAATTCAGTCCACTGGCAAGTGTGGACAGATGGCTGCCTGGATGAAACAACAACCTTTGTTTCTGGTCGTGCCCATATGTCAGAGTGACCCAAAATGAGGAAAAGTGGGAGGGAGGAGGGACAAAATGGGGCTATCTTACAGGCTGGAAAAAAATAACATAATCCTTTTTTACATTGCATTTAGAAGATTATAAACAGAAGCAATGGACTCTCCAGCTCTCCCCGACCCTGGCATAGGACAATGACATTTCCAGCAGAAGATGGATTTCTCTCCTCAATGTCCCAGCCTCCTTCTTACTCTGGTGCTTGGTTGTACTCTGCGTAAGTCAGCAGACATCAGCACGGGGTCAAAAGGGGGCTCCCTTCTCCTCCACCCCTCGCCCTGAGACGGAGGTAAGGTTCTGCTGAGGGTTATTTCAGAAGAGGCTTGACCAGGTGCTTGATTCTCTTCATGCTCCGGGATATAAAAGCGTGTCAGATTTCCCTCCTGTTTTAGCATGAAAGCGGCAGACATTGCGCATGGACTTAAACCTTACTGAATACGGTACATGTCTGTGAACTTCTCCACACCCTGGGGGAAAGCCAAACTTTAATCTAACTATATTTTAACACTAAGAGTCCCTATTAACAAAGTGGATTTATGGTAATTCTCACTGGCTATTTGTCAAATACATCCAATGTGGTTGGGTTACCAGCTTGGGGTTACTGAGTGCAGAACAAATTAAATACCTGAGAAGAATGCATTTTGTCTTTGCGTGCCTGAAGGTGAAAGGTTGCAGGGGATACACTTATCAAATCATGCAGAGAAGGGTGCAGGCCTTCCCTTCTGCTACGGGGGGCATGTGAGCTGGGTGTTTCAGGGAGGGAGCTGAGAGCCCGGCTCGTGCCTGGCTGAGGAGCAGGAGATGTGAGTGGTTCACCAGCTGATGGACGACAGAAGAAGCCCTTCCAGATAATTACTAGAAGCTGGAGAATCAGCTGTTGTCCTGTCAACACAGTGTATTGCAGGAGAAAGATCTTTAATGGAAAGGGAGTGGGGCTGGGAAGAACAAAGGGAGAGAGAGAAAGGACCCATGACTGAGTGCTCATCCCTGGCCCTGGCCGGTGGTAAGGGCGTCTATTTGTTACTCGTCAGTTCTCTGAGGTCTTCCCTCTCTCCCAGACACCGTTCCTTCATCTTGTTGCTAAACTAGCTTCTAACAGTGTCCTTGCTTTCTCTGGGAAACCTTCCCAAAACCTAGGGCCTGAGCCATATGTGCTGTTCCCTGTACCCGCCCCATCACCTCCCTCATCAGCCTGTGTCCATTATCCTCTCCTCTCCAGGGCTTCTTCACCACCCCACCCTCCAACCTGAGCATTAGAACCACCTGGGAACTTTGTGAAACTAGTGACGCCTGGGCCCCACCCCAGACCAGTTGAATCAGAAGTTCCAGGAGTGGGGCCAGGGTAGTAATGAATTTTTAAAAGGCCCTGGGGGATTTAGATGGACATTTAGGATGACATCATCTTGAATCATATCTGAAAATGGAGCCTTACATTTGTGTTACCAGCACCTAGCTCTGTGCCTGGCACATTATATACGCTTAATTAATCTTTGCAGGATGAATTGATACATTAATTACTACTACTACCATTTTAGAGAACAAGAAATTCATTTGTGGAGGCAAAATAGCTGGCCCACAGCGGCAAAGTTGCTGTAAGCCCCAGGGGCCAGAGACCTAGTCTGTTTTATTGCACTCTGTGTTTCCCCTGCCTAGAGTCGGGTCTCAGTCAGAGCAGGGCTCAGGACACCTTTATTGAATAAAGACCACACCTTGTCTCTTACTTGGAAAATTAGTCTCTTTCCACGCTATCCTGCTACCAGCTCTGCCTCTGCCATTATCTATGTGGCTTTGCACAAGTCACATTTCTCTGAATCTCAGCTTCCTAAAATGAGGACACTGGATGAAATGGCCTCTAGAAGATTCCTTCCAGTTCTGATTACAGCAGACTTCCCTGCCATCCCTATATTGTCACTTTAAGGATGCATAGCTAGCTCTTATGCTAGCACCTGCTGCACACAGCGGCACCTTTAGGTTTGTTAGGAGGTCTCTGAATTGCACCTTCCAGCTTTTTCCCACACCTCTCCTCCCTTTCCCCCTGCTTCCTGCCTCTTTCTTCCTCCCTCCTTTGGCAAGTATTCCTAGCAGGCAGGCCATGGTCACAAGAGCTAGCCTTCATCACCTGGTCAGCCCTCGCTCCAAAGAGCAAATCCATAGCTGAGAAAATGTGGTTATTAATTTCTCATCCCTCTAAATCCAGTTCCAGAGAAGAGCGTCACTTTGTTGATGAAATTGTAGCACAAAGGAGGAAGGGGACTTGTGTTTGTTAAATGTCTACGACACATTTGGAACTTTTCATTCTGTTATCTGACTTAAGCCTCACCTCTAACTGCCTGTCCATTGTGCCTCTACAGTATTTCCCTCCAGTACCCTGGAGCACCCAAATTCCATAAACCATGGCAGCTACATCCTAACTTATCTCTCTGCTTCCACACTGAACTCCTACAATCCAATCTTCCTGCAACGGTCAGAATGCACATTTAAAATAATACGTCAAATCATGCCACCTCCTGTTTAAAGACTTCCAGTGCCTTTCCATTGTACTTAAAATCTAAACTTTACACAGTAGTGCCCCCTTACCTGTGGTTTCTCTTTCTGCAGTTTCAGTTACCAGTAGTTGACCACAGTTCTGAAAATATTACCATAAGTGGAAAATTCCAGAAATAAACAATTCATAAGTTTTAAATTGCCTGCTGTTCTGAGTAGCATGTTGAAGTCTCTTGTCCCCTGAATCCATCCCTCCGGTATGTGACTCATCCCTTTGTCCATCCTATCAACAGCCCATAAGCTGCCCCCACATTTGTCACTTAGCAGCCATCTCCATTATCAGATCAATTGTCACGGTACTGGTGTTGTGTGCTTAATAATGGTGTTAAGTAAACACCATTATTAAGTGGTGTTTACTTAATAATGGGGACATTATTAAGTAAAATAAATGACCCTTATTTTACTTAATAATGTCCCCAAAGCCATTCATATCATTTTTGTTATAGAATGTAGTTATAACTGTTCTCTTTTATTATTAGTTATTATTAATCTCTTACGCTGCCTAATTTATAAATTAAACTTTATAATAGGTATGTATGTCTAGGAAAAAAACACAGGATATATAGGGATCTGGTAATATCCTTAGTTTCAGGCATCCACTGGGGCTCTTGGAACAGATCCCTGGGAATAAGTTCCCCACCGGATCTGGTCCCTGCCAACTTCTTGGACAGCATCTCTTGCCACTCTTAGTCTCATCCATCACACTGCCGTCTCTTAGACACACTGCACTCCAGAGCCTCTGATGGCTGCTTCTGGCTGCCTCCATCCTACATGATCCCTCCCGCAGATCTTAAAGAGTTAGGAAAGAAAACAGTAGGGAACAAATGTAAATATGCGTGAGACTTCATGGTAACTGATTTTCAGGTGAACCAACATGAACCTTTTAGCTTTGCTGCTCACCTTTGCTTTCTCAGTGTGCTACTTCAGCAAGGGTAGATGAAGCAGCTCAAGACAGTCTCGGGATAGAGTCACAGGCACATGCAAACTGGGGTAAGGAACCAACACACTGCCTTCTCTTTACCTATGGAAAGATTTCAGTCATTCGTAACTTGATTTTTTTTTTTTTTAGATGATCAGGGAACAGAAGTTCAGTTTTGGGAGAAGGAAGCTAGAATTTATTGAACTATGTGTCAGGACTTTGAAACATGATTTTGTTGAATCAGCAGAACAACTCACAGAAATAGGTGTTATGATGCTGTGTTACAGAGGAGGAAACTGAGGTTCAGTGGAGTTAATGATATTTCCTGAGGGACACACAGCTTTCCTCATGGACAGAGCCAATATTCTACCCAGCTGTATCTAAACCCAAATCTCAGTCTCTCTCCTCTGCCACACCATCCTCCATCACTAAGCACATCCTTTCTTTCCAGTAAAAGCAGCCTCAGAGTAAACAACAATATATGAGTAATCAGTGATCAACATAGAAAACTGAGAAAAGACTGCTTTCCAAGAGCACATTTGAAGCCTCCATTTACCTGTGCTAATTGTAATAGCATAACAACAAGCTGTTCTTAAATATTCATTAGATTGGATTTTCTAAGGGCCTGTCCTTGAGAGCTCAGTTGCCCAGTATTCTGAATTCCTAAATGTACTTGAAAATAACCAAATGTCATTTCTCCCAAAGCATTCTATAGTTTACGTTGGTAACCAACTCAAACTCATTCTCTGTTCAATTACTGCTTTTTTCTTTTATTCACCTGAACCATAAGATCAAACTTCAACAATGTCACAGGCTGAGCACCCTGCTGGGCTCTCTTTCTGGCTGTGTGTTGCAAAGAGAAAAATCCTGCTTTCAACAATAGGCACAGCAATCAATGCTTTCACAAAAGACTTAGGGCTTCTGGTCAAGATGGCAGCAAGATAAATGTAGTACTTACATACTCCCAAACCACATCTAAATCACAGAACAACCATCATTCAGAAACATCTGAAATCTAGCTCAGTGGAAGTCCTACAACTAAGGATATAAAGAAGAAACCACATCAAAACTGGTAGGAGGGGAGGAGACACAGAACAGGCTGGTCCCACACTTACCTGTGGTGGGTAAAAATTAGGGGTGCTGGGAAAAGAAATCCCCATAACTTTTGGCTATGAAAACAGTAGAGGTTGTAGCTGAAAGAGACAAAGAGCTTCTGGAGTCCCAGGCAATTCCTCTTAAAGAGCCCACACACAGACTTACTTGAACTCACTCCCATTGAGCTCCAGTGCTAGGACAGCAGCTTGAAAGGCAACAGGGACATATGGGAAGCAAGTGAAGAATATCTGACATGAGGACAAGAGCTTGAGGGGCACCTTTCTCCCAGACACAAGTGCTGGCAGAAGCCATTGTTCCTTTTCTGGGCCCTTTCCCGACAGAGCTGGTAGAAAGGCACCATATCTGGTTCTCCATTAACCTGGCTATCACTCTTCCCCCTGCCCTAGCAATTCCCAGATAGCCTGCCCCACCAACTTGTGGGCCTAGCCAAGGTGTTTCCAGTGACTTTTTCATACAATGGCCTGTCACAGCTCATGCTTCGTATTTTCCTAAAATCTCTCAAAAGACCAGCATCTGACCTCAGTGTGTCCCTTACCTCTTGCTAAGTGGTCCCAGGCCCAGCACTAGCAGCAGCTGACCTTGGTTTGCAGCTTGGCCTCACTTGGGCACTTCTAAGTCCAGCACAAGTTACAGCCATCTGCAAATCACTTTGTAGCTTATACCAGGTGGCCCCAGGCAGAACACAATGGCAACTGACCTTGGCCTGTACCTCCTGGGAGGCCCCAAGCCAGTGTGACCAGCAGACAGTTACAGACCATGTCTAAGCACCCCCAACCACCTCCGCAAGCAACACACTGAAGAGATAAACTCAGCGGGCTCCAGAGCCCTGTTGGAGTAAGTCCTGCTCTGTGGGGTGGACCTCTACATAGCTTATCCTTCCTTGGTTGTGATAATTGACCACCATCAAGGATGGTCAATCAGCCAGTCCTTGCAGCTGATTGGACTGAAGGTAAATCCCTTCCACTCACTTGCAACAGCAATTTGGGGTCAACTATAATAGGAGAATGTACATAGCCCACATAGTGGGTGCACCTATCTGGAGTGCCCAACTCAGATGAAGAGGATGCAAGACCCTACAAGACACCTACTATATTAAGTCACTCTACAAACCCCAGGAGATGTAGCAGCTCTACCTAATAAATACAAACAAACACAGGGAGGCTGCCAAAATGAGGAGACAAAGAAACATGGTCCAAGTGAAAGAACAGAACAAACCTCCATAAAAAGAACTAAACAAAATGGAGACAAGCAATCTACTAGATGCAGAGTTCAAAAAACTGGCTATAAGAATGCTCAATGAACTTAAGGGAAGAGTAGATGAACTTAGAAATAATTTTGACAGTGTAAAAAAGATACAAGCACCATAAAAAAGAATCAGTCAGAAATGAAGGACACACCACTGAAATAAAGAATAATTTGTAGGGAATCAACAGTAGGGTAGAAGGAGCCAAGAATCAAATCAGCAATTTGGAATATGAGAAAGCTAAAAACACCCAATCAGAACAGCAAAAATAAAAATGAATCCAAAAAAACTGAGGATAGTTTGTGGAGCCTCTGGGACAACTTCAAGCATACCAACATTTACATCATGGGGGTGCTGAAAGTAGAAGAGTGAGAACAAGAAATTAAAAACCTATTTGAAAAAATAATGACAGAAAACTTCCCTAACCTGGTGAAGGAAATAGACACACAAGTCCAGGAAGCACAGAGTCCCAAACAAGATGAACCCAAAGAGGTCCACACCAAAACACATCATAATTAAAATGCAAACAGTTAAAAACAAAGACAGAAATCTTAAAGGCAGGAACAGAAAAGCAGTTACCTACAAGGGAGCTCTCATAAGACTGTCAGCTGATTTCTCAACAGAAACTTTGCAGGCCAGAAGGGAGTGGCAAGAAATATTCAAAGTGATGAAAAGGAAGGACCTATGACAAAGATTACTCTAGCAAAGCAATTATTTAGAATTGAATGATAGATAAAGAGCTTCCAAGACAAGAAAAAGCTAAAGGAGTTCATCACCACCAAACCAGTATTACATGAAATGTGAAAGGATCTTCTTGGAGAAGAAGAAAAAGAAGGAGGAAAAGGCCAAGGAAGAAGAAAAGGAAGTAGAGGAGGAGAAGAAGAAGGAGAAAAGTTAAAAATATGAACACAAAATAGCAACAAATACATATCTAGCAATAATTGAATCCAAAAAAAACCAAAATAAATGAACAAACCAAACATAAGCAGACTCATAGATATAGACAACATTTTGATGCTTGCCAGACAGGAGAGGGGTTTGGGGCATGTATTAAAAAGGTGAAGGGATTAAGAAGTACAACTTGATGGTTAGAACAATGATGGGGATATAAAGTACAGCATAGGGAATATAGTCAATAATATTCTAATAACTATGTATGACATCAGATGGGTATGAGATTTATTGGGATGATCACTTAGTAAGTTATATAATGTCTAACCACTGGGGTGTACACCTGAAACTAATACAATATTGTTTATCAACTGTAGTTAAAAGATTAAAAGTGATTTAAAAAAGACTTAGGACAATGGGAGTTGTGGGCTAGCCCCTTTGTTCTTTACAAAACTAAAAGGCATGTGTGATCAGTGAACTTTAGAAATGCAAGTTATGATACCTAAGAGAAATGGGTTTCTTTTTTTTTTTTTTTTTTTTTTTAGATTTTAGGGCAAAAAGTATTTTTTTCTTTTTTTACTTATATTTTATTGATTATGCTATTACAGTTGTCCCATCATTCCCCCATCATTCTCCCCCTTCATTCTCCTC
>PVKU01015153.1:0-19487 GCA_004027475.1 Anoura caudifer | reverse complement strand
GCATCCCCTTCCCCCAGGCCCTGGCAACCACCCTTCTGCTTCCTGTCTCTATGGAGTTGGCTCCTCCAGGAACACGTATCCGAGGGATCACATAGCATCTGTCCTTCTGCATCCGGCTCACACCCCTCGGCACGTTGTCCTCGGGGTTCACCCATGGGGCTTCGCGTGTCGGGACGCTGTTCCTTCTTACGGCTGAGTGACATTCTAGGTGTGCATGGACCCCATCTGATTTTCCACTTTTCAGCCCATGCCCATCGGGGTCCTTGCCACTGGCTGGCTCGCTGAGTAACGCTGCTGTGGATGCTGGGGCTCGAGTACCAGGCGTCCGTGGATTCAGTTCTAAGGGGTTTACTGGGGATGAGAAAGAAAAGGAACTTATCACATGAGGGCTTCTCGCAATCTCTCTCAGCCGGGGGGGGGGGGGGGGGGGGGGGGGGGGGGGCGGAGTGTGCTCCCCAGGGCAGTCCAGCTGGAAAGCTGCACGTGACCAGGACACCATGAATAATAAACACATCGACCCCCACAAGTGGGTGCAGAGCAGAGGGGTCAGACTGAAGCCTGGGGGGCTGCATGGGGGCTGCCCAGCACAGGCCCAACCTTTAGGACGGATTTCCAGCCCATGCAGGGAGCAGTGAGTCCGGCCTGCGTTGTCTTTTTGCAGGGCGTGAGAAAACCCACCGGCCCAGAATCCGGGCCTTTCCTTCCACCAGTCCTGTGCTTGCTCTGGCTTCATGGAGAAGCTGCATCCATGCCTAGGACACAGCAGCCTCACGCGTCCCCACGCACCTCGTCTTCAGGGCTGTCCCCACACAGTCCCCGGGGGCAGGGGCAGACGGCTAGAGGCTTCCCCAGCAAGGACAGCCCAGCCCCTGGCTCTGCAGAGAAACAGTGGGGGGGGGGGGTTCCCAGGTCAGACATGCACCCTCAGGCACAGGATCTCTCCTCTTTTCCCCACCCCAAAGACTTTTTTGACATAAAAATAACCCTGAATCTAGTAGGTTTCAGGCCTTGAACAAGAGGCACTGGCTGGAAAGGGGACCAGAGACTTGTCTGGGGACAGCGGGGGTCTGCAGCAGGGTCAATGGTGGCAACGGGGACTTCAGCGTCTAGATGCGTCCCTTGGGAAACGCTGCTCCGCCCACGGTCGCTCCTTCATCTGGGCGTGCAACCTGCAGCTCCCAGCTCAGGTGCCCCTCCCCCTCCCCCCTGCACCTGCTCCTCCTCCTCTCTCCCAGCACTGGGGGTCCAGTGGAGTTGGGGGTGTGCACGGGTGGTAAAGCTTGAGGGACCGTGGAGCTGGTGCAGAGGGGAGCAGGGTGTCAGCAAGGGGTCTCAGCACTGGGCAGTGGGGAGTTCTGGGACTCAAAGGGAGACAGTGTGAGGGGGTAGGGAGACGCGAGTCCACAGAGCGGGTGCAGTGGCTCGTGGGGGACGCGGCTGGAGCGGGGAGGGCGCAGCAGTGGGGGCTGCAGAAGGGGCCTGGGAAGCCGGCCCTCGTGAGCCCCTCACGGGGCCCCCTGTGCCCCCATCGCCCGCGCCCCCGCTGGCTGCTGTCGTCAGAGCTGCCTGCGTCAATGCTGCTTGGTGACACACGCAGCTTTTTTTTTTCTGAGCTCCTTTTTCTCAATGAGAGCAGCCTAATGGGATTTTTATTATCAGACTCATAAATCAATCCGCTGGGGCCCTCAGCCAGGCGGTGCGCAGTGCCCCTCCCCCGCCCCCGCAGGCCGGGGCCGGGCTGCCTTTCCCCCTTCGCAGGAAAACTTTAAATATTTCATCCGCACATCGGGAGCCCGCAGTTCTGCAGCGGGGCCCTGGCGCCAGGTAGCCGGTCCTGCAAATGCCGCGCACGCAGGAGCCCAGTGAAATGGGGTTTGCAGGCGAAGAGGGAGGTCCGAGGGGACCGACAGAGTCCGAGCGGCTGCGGCACAGGTCAAATTGACCAAACGCCCTGTTGGAGGGGGTTGTGGGTGCATCGCTAGTGGCTTCTCCTGCCCTGCTCTTTGGGGATTTTTTTTTTTTTTTTTGGTGTGTGTGTGGGTGGGTGTTATTGACACAAAGCAGAACACCAGCTCTGAATGCAAATCGAGGAGCAACCGCGTCAGCAGCAGCCTGGGGCGCAGGAACCCGCCCTGCACCGGCCTTCATTCCGCAGCTTCATTGTGTGTGTGTGTGTGTGTGTGTGTGTGTCTTGTGCACGCGGATCTCTAAGGAGATAAAGGGCACCGGTGCATCTCATTCATGTCTGACCTCCAACGGCCGGCCTGCAGCCCTTACCAGCTCTGGAGGCGGGAGGCCCGGGTTAGTCCCTGGTGGACTTCCATTCCAGTCTCCACCACAGGGAGGCCCAGAGACCAGGCTGGGGTGGGGGGACCTTAGGGAAGGGGGGAGGCCCACCTTCCAGAAGTGGATGCAGGAAAAGGCCCTACCCGGGGGCACCACCCCCAGGCCGCAGCCGCAGGTAGGCACGCCGGCCGGCAGTCCTCTGCAGGCTGCCCGCTGGCACCTGAAGCCAGATCTCCAGGGCTGCCCTGCTCACGCTGCTCCTCCCCCCAACTTCTCGGGCCGGCCTTCAACTAAAAGTGGGTGCCCCGGAATGAAGTGGCTGCAGAGAGCTTGGCCTGATGTTCTGTGAATTCTTAGCCTGTCCCAGCCACGAGGACAGGAGGAGCAAGGAACCGACCAGTGAGAGCAGCACAGGTCCCTGTGCGGGACGTCCAGGCTGGGGAGCGCATGGGGACCAGGGGCGGGCTTGTCTGCTGGGTGCGGTCGATGTCTCCCCTGCCATCCCAGGCGCAGGAGCTCTCGCTGCAGCTCCCCAGCAGGACACGGCCTCTTCGTGGGTGCGCACTCTGTTCTCCTAGGTGTGAGGAAGTCAGCTCCTGCCCGTGAGGGAAGCCGGTTACGTATTTTAAGGTACGATCCAGTCAGCTCTACTCCCCACGTCCTTTCTTTCCCTACAGCAGATGGAGAGGTGAGGGAACATCATCGAGGCAGGAGACAGGGCTGGGGGCGGGGGTGGGGGGACCCAGACAGGGGGTGTGGGAAACCTGAGTCCCACGCCTCCGTTTGCATCGCGGGATGTAACCCACAGAACCCAGCACGGCCTCTTTTATGTCGGAAGTGGTGCCCAGCGATTTTACGGTGAGGACACTGTAGCCCTGAGGACACTTCAGATATTACCCCCGTCACTTCCCGTCTAACCCCTGTCCCTATAAAGACCCTGTGTGGACGTGGTGATGGGGGGACTTCAGTGGAAGACCCCCTTCTAGGCAGCCCACCTACTGCATGAAATAAGTTTAAAATGGTCTTACTGCAAAACAATTGTTAAACAAAATTCGAGAGGCAGACGCAATGAATGGTACCAGAAAACTGGCTCGCTTTTTTGCATCTAAAGAAGGGGATGAAGGGCACATTTTGCGAACAGGTGAAGATTCAGATGTCAGTGGATGTCAGTGGACAGAAACGGGAGGAGGACCCGCTCTGCGGGAGGAAATGGGTCTGCTAAGGGCTCCCGGCCCAGGCCTGCGGTGGGAGGTGCCTGCCAGCCGCTGGCTCCGCCCCTGCAGCTCCCCAGGGACACGCCCTGGGGCTGGCAGCATGGCCTGGTGCCCAGACCCGCACAATCAGCGCCCCACCGCGGCGGCTCCCCGCGGAGACAGAGATGGAGGGCGCTGTGGCGCTCTCTGCGCCACCTGGGTATCCTGGGCGCTTGTGTGATTTGCAGCAACGCCCCCAGCAGAGGGAAACCTGAGCAAGGACGGTGCTGTGAACGCTCTGCAGTGGAGTTAAACGCACCACCTCCCTTCCTTTCCCTCCTTTCAGGAGGACCGGATGGTGAGTGCATGGGTGTGCAAATGTGCATGTTCGCACACACACCTCTGCACATACACGCAAACACTGATACCGAGTAAGGGTTATGAGTCCACAGAACATGTACGGCCTGTAACTTCTTAAACGCCGGCTGGATATTTTAGATACTTTATTTCACTACACATCTTCATGTTCATCTCAGGGCGTGGAGGGGAAGCTCAGGAAAGGAGACATGGTGTGTGCACGCTCCGGTCGCTCACCGCTGCGCGGTTGTCTGCACCACGTGCTGCGTGGACAGACAGACCGCTGGGATCAGCCGCTGGGGAACAGACAGGCGCCCGGGCTAGGACACCCTGGGCCTCAGCTGCACGGGCTGGATACATTGTAATTTTGTTAGTTAAAGGAAGGGCTAGGAGGAGAAAAAGCAAAGGAAACGTTAAGGGCTTTTACAAATGCTTTAAACTATTTTTTCCCGTATGCAAGCAAGACCAGCACAGTGAGAGCGGGGAGAGATTTCATGGCTGAGGATTTTTTTTTTTTTTTTGCCACATGCACAGTCACATGGCTCCACGGGCTGTGTCAGCACTTCCTTCCCAGAGGACAGAATCTCCTGGTGGCACTGCCTCTCTTCCCTTCGTGTACTACTGTTGAAAAGTCTGAGGAAGAAAAATGTTAATGTAACATCAGTCTTTACATTTCCTTCCTGTCCATTATTTTTACAGAGTCTCATTGCTGAAGTGTGTGATTACATTCAATTTCCAGTGCATTTCATTGGGTAAAGGTAATGGGAGAGATGAATTAAGCACAAAGACAGTCACGAGTGAACCCAAGTTAATATTTACCTGGCAGTAGGGTGTAAACTGCCCTGCAACGCCGACCTGCGGGACTAGCTGCCCGAGGCTCCAAGGGCACACGGAGGGCCCGCTCAGAGTCGTCAGAAATTCTGCCCCGACCACTGTCGCTGGGCCCAGGGGCCCAGGATTAAGGCTGTTTACTAAGTTAGAGCAGCAGGCATTCCCTGGAGCCTCGAGCAAGTCTCCGGGGGTGGGAATACCGCTCCGCAGAGAGAGAATTTGGGCGGGAAGCGGTCACAGGGACAGTGAGTGAACTCGGGTCTGTTTCCCGAACCAAGAGGCGGCGCACCCATCAGTTCTCACAGCCCCGGAGGCCAAGCCCAAGATCAAAGCGTGGGCAGGGCTGCACACCCTCCGGGACTCTGGGCAGAGTCCTGCCTGCGGCTGCCAGAGTCTGGTGGTGGCTGTGGGTGCTCCTTGGCTCGCAGCGGCATCCCTCTGATGTCCGCGGCTGCCTGGCATGGCCTTCTCCCCTCATGCCTCCGCTCTTCCCGTTCTTCCTATGAGGACACCGGTCCTATGGAAGTCACCCACACGGCCTTATTCTGTCGTGGTTGCATCTGCAAAGCCCCTACTTTCAAATAAGGTCCTGATCACTGGTGCTGGGGGTTAGGATGGTAGCATGTCTTTTCAGAGGACGCACAGGTGCTTTGGGGCTGGACCCCGGGTGGCCTCTGACTCCATCCAGGAGGGACAAGTCCTGGGTTCCCCTAAAAAGGGGACTCAGGGTTGCAGAGGGAGGAAGTCCGGGGTTTTCACACTGTCCGGCATGACAGTGCTTCTTGCCCCATGTCGGTCCAGCCCTGAGAAAGACCAGGTTGGCGTTAGCAGCTGCAGGGATGGACAGACTCTGGGGCAGGCAGTGAAGAGGTGGCCCAGGGCCACCTGTGGGCCGTGAGCCTGGCTTCTCAGGTCACCCAGGCAATGCGGGGACAGCAGAGCCCACCCGGGCTCCTGTGGACAGCTCCGTCCCAGCGACCGCGCAGGGATCTCGGAGCTAACAGCCCCCACTGCTGTTGCCGCCACCTCCTGCGCCCCTCCCTCCTGCCGGGGAGTCCGGGGGCGAGAGGACGGGCCTTCGGATGGGGAGTCCCAAGCTAGCCAGAGGATTAGCGGGGTCTCTCCTCTCGGCCCGATGCGTGTGCCACATGGTGTGCCGACGCACGGTGACGATGGCGTGTGTGAGTTTACAGAAATGACTCACGGTTTAAGTGCCGCCAGGTCAGTGGTTCCCAGCTGTGTCGCACAGAACCCAGAGTCAGGAAGCGGGGCCCCACGGAACCCGCGAGGGGGAAAGGGTGGGGGGTGCCGGGCCTCCACACTCGGGGAGCGACATTGCCACTTCACGGTCACTGGCTCTGTACTGACGATGTACGTGAGTTTTGTGGAGGATTTTATTGGGGCAAAGGGTTGGGCAAATCAAAGAAGTCATTACCTTGTGCAGTCACTGAAAAAATATGTGGGTGCATGAGACACACCCATAAACAAAACAAGCAGTAACCCCTCCATTTCTGGAACTACCGTTCTATTGGAAGAAGCCACACAGTTAAGGCTATTTCACAGGAAAAGCAAAGAGGAGACTAGTAGGCGACCTGTGCTTTGGGGAAACCAAACACAGCAGGGCCGTGGGGTGATGGTGTGGGAGGAGGGGCTTCACCTTGAAGACGGCACCAAAGCAGAGCTGGAGCCGGGCAAGCGGTCGGCTGACTGGGACTTCCGCAGGACTGCGGGTCGTGTGCAAAGGATGTTCCGGACGCAGGGACGAGCCAAGGGCCAGGACCCAAGGAGGTGAGAGACGCTGCAGCTCATGGCAAGAATCTGGCTTTTACGCAGTAGCATGGACAGCTGGCTCTTCCTCTGTCGCCCGGGGTCTCTCTGACCACGGGGCTGAAAATAGGCTGGGGTGGGGCAGGAGGGGGCAGCAGGGAGTCCAGTGAAGAGGCCACTGCAGACATCCTAGTGAGAGACGGCACCATGGGAAGCCAGCGTCGCGGCGGGAGTGGGAAGACGCTGTCGTATTCCGAACGCATGGAGGGAGCGGACAGGGCCCCCGGCGGGATTCCCTGCATGATGTCGGGACAGGACGGCTCTAAAGAAAAATGCCTGTGCTTGACCAGTGCAGCAGGGAACTGCGAAAGGAAAAGCCACACAGCATATTTGAAAAAGAACTACAAACGGATTCTAGAATTGAAAACCGCAACGGTAAAAAAAATAAGAAAACAGCCGGCAAGTTTAAAGTTCAGTCAGCGTCGACCGGGCTGAAGAGGGGCTGAGAAACAAGGGGTGCTTCGGGAGAGCCCCTGCAGCACGTGACGCAGAGTGACAGGAGCGGGGAAAGTCGCAAACGGGCACAAGGCAGCGCAGATGTGTGGATGGGAGCGTCGGAAACTCCAGCAGAGAGAAACGATCGGGTGGGGCAGGGGCTTTGCCGCCGGGATCGTGGCTGGGGCTGTCCCGGAACTGACCAAAGAAATCAGTCCACGGATCCAGGGAATCCGGGACGCATAAAACACGGGACGCATGAAAGGTGCCCTGACCTACACATCGCACAGGGACAGAACACAGCCAAAGAAGGAAGAACGGTCTCTCTTCAAAGGCAGGAAAGACTGACAACTGAATGCCCACAAAACCAGAAGGGAACCCCGGAGACAGAGGAAGGACGGCCTGGGGCAGTGACGGGAAGGGTTCGTCGCCCCCCACCCCACGCGAAGAGAATGCTGTAGGCATGTCCCTAGATGGGACGGCGGTGACCTCGGAAGCGATGGAGAGTGAAGACATGAATGTGTAAGTGAACTTAAGTTAACCATGACTTGGTGGAACAGAAAGAGTCGTGTGTACAGGGCTGACACAGGGAAGGAAAATGCATGAAGGTGAGACCCTGGAAGGTGAGAGACAGGTGAACAGACCTAAACCACCCTGAGGTCCCTTTAATCTTCCGGGGGAGGATGAAGTTATTCATGTCCCACTGCGATTATTGGATCCAGGTGTAGCGGGTCTTATCAGCGGGACCTTTCCAGGTGGGAGGGGGGGCTTTAAGTGGGAAACGTGGACAATCGCTCGCTCGCTCGCTCTAAAGGGTGTCAACACAGGAGCATCATGTAAATGATTAGCCGGAGCAGCCTTAACCTGTCCCGGACGCTGGCCCCCTGGAGCCCACAGAGTCCTTCCTCAGCAGCCATCACACCCCCCCGGCGCCATGCAGGTGGGAAGGCAGCACCCCAGCTCAGACCCTCAGACACACATCAGAGGAAGGCTCGGATGGACGAACCCCCGTCACAACGCAGCTGCGCCGTGGTCACGTGACAGATAAGGCTTGGTTCTTCAGCCTCGGGATGGAGCGGACACCTGGGTGTAGGTGCAGCCCGATGCCTAACAGATGTCTTTGATCAAAGTGGTGACGAGCTACGCGACGCGGAGTGTGGCCTGCCCAGCAAGTGTGATAGGGTCAGGCTGCCTGCCTGCGAGGGGGCTGAGAGACGAACAGGCAGGCAGACATGGGGGTGAGCGAGCGAAGGGCTGCGGGGAGCAGCACCCCGCAGGCTGCCAGCCTGTGCGAGGGCTGTGGCTTCCTCAGCCTGCTGTCGGCAGAGAAACGCGGAGCCAGCGGGTGCGGCGTGGGGGCCGAGGGTGCTGGGGTCTGACTCACACGTTTAGAGGGTTTCTCAGGCCACGGTATCCACAGCAGCCCGCAGGAAGGCCAGGCGGGGGCCGCTGCCGCCCACATGCACTGCCTGGAACTAGTTAGAAGCTGGCCAACTTGGGGCGGGACGTGCTCCTTCATGCTGCGCCCTGGCCTCGCAGCCGCACCCCCTTGGCACCACGGGGACTGCGGTGCGCCCCAACGACGCTTCAGTCCCTGGCAGGACGGTGCAGCCCAGGGCCGTCCTGTGCGCACGTCCCAGCAGCCTGCCGGGAGCTGCCACACGGGCACTGGGTGCGCAGAGGTCAGTGGCAGTGAAAACCGACTTCGTTCAGGGCGAGTCCCTCTGCCCTTCGATGTCCCCAATGCGCGGACCGCGTCCTCACTGCGGGGTGGGCCGGGAGCCAGCCGGCCGGGCACGGACTCGCCCAGCGTTCACCGGGCGACGTCCTCCACCAGGACCTCGGCCGCTTGCCCGGCGGCATCCGGGTCCTCTCTGCCTGAACCGCTTCTTCACAAGAAGCTCCACCACACCCCCACACCCCCCCCGGCGTGTGTTTGCAAAACATGGAACATCTGCTTTGGCTGTTTTTTTTTTTTATTTCCATTCCCCTTCTTTCAAGGAATTCTGTGGAGCTGTTTTAACCCTCTTTCTTTATGTCTTGCGTGTAAACGCCACTAGAATTTTGATGGTTTCATTGCTCTGTTGGCCAGGGCCCCTCGGGCTTTAGGCACCTCACCCCTCGCGCGACTACAAAGCAGACGGCCTCACGGGAAAGGGGGCACATCTGAACAAAACCAGGGAAGCTCCCCCCGCGTCTCCTTAGCGTAAAATTCGCCGTCACCGTCACCGCTGGGCTTCCTCCTGCCTCTGCGTTCAGGAAGGGCCCACCAGACTCCGCAGAAAAGACAGGGAAGCTTGATGGAGCACCAACAATTCAGGAACAAAGGCAAGCTACACGGGTTTTACTTCGCTAGTTTAGGGAAGCAAATCCGATGGCATTCAACTGTAAATTTAAAAATTAAGCTGGATTTAGGATTAGAGTGACTGTAAAAATAAAAGGCATAGGAAGAAGTAAATGCTTGCTATTTTTAGATTTTTATTTTATTTTATTCATTTGTCCCAGCTGACAGATTAGTCCCATCACACACAGTAAGGGTTCCTATTTATTGCTGAGTTGACAAAGAACTTCTCGGAGACGTCAGGAGGCGCCCAGGGCCAGGGAGGCAGGTTTCCGTTCAGTTCCAGGTAAGTTCATTGTCTATAAAAAAAACTGACCGGGAGCCTTCAGGAGAACAGAATACAATCCACCGTTGATGGAACATATTATACACGTCTAGTTTTTATGCTATATTTAGAAGAGGAATACTTCAAAGCCGTTACAAATGTGGCCACAGAACTTAAAGTACGGAATCGGTGAAGTCATAGAAAATCTCAACATAGAAACGGAAACTGTTAAAAATCAGAAACTCTAGGGCTGAAAAGTACAATAACTTAAAAAAAAGAAAGGAAGAAAGAAAACTTCTTATGGGAATGGCTGGGGGGAACAATCAGTACATTAAAAATAACAATAACTAGAAATCGTCTAGCCTGAGGTACACAGTAAAAGGCTGGAGATAAATGAGCCATCTGGGCACTTACAGAAGAGTGTCACCCACACTTACACACGTGTGTTCTCAGAAAGAAGGCAGGTGGAAAGGAGTAAAAAAACTATTAGAAGGAATAATAGCCAAATCTTCTTAGTGTTGATAAATAACCCATCAAATCAAAGAACCAGAAAGTACATCAAACCCCTAGTGAGACAAACGCAATCACACTCGGAGGCATGTTGTCAAACCATTAAAAGCCACAGGCAAAGACACGGGGCGCTGGAACCGCAGAGGGACAGTGACGTCACACACGGTGGGAAGCGGTGCAGCCAAGGCCGGGACTGGCCACGGAAACGAGGGAGGCCGGGACGCAGCACGGTGGCCGCTCCCAGGGGTGGAATAAGGGACAGGTCACCCAGAAGTCTGCGTCTAATGAGACTGTCATCGCGGCAGGAAGGTGACACAAAGGGAATTCTCAATAAACGACAGCAGAGATAACCTGTCGATGAAATACCTGTGCTGCCATAAACCCTAGACCAGACTCTTAGGGCTGAAGGGAAATAACCCTAGACCCAGATGGCGAACCTATTTGGTAAATACAAAATGTAAGACAGGGTGTGTGTGTGTTCTCTCAATTTCTTTAAAAGGCGTCATTTAAAGCAAGCATTTAAACATTATACAGTGAAGTGTACAAGGCTTACGGGGACATCCGTATAACAACATTAGCACAAAGGAAGCAGTACAGAATACTACTCTATTAGTGCCGAGTTTCTACGTTTTACTGGAATCTGTCAGTGTTGATTTGAAGGCTATTTCAATATAGGTATAAATTATATATTTTAATTCCTAGAACTACTAAAATAATAACAAAAATATCAATCAACTTGACATTCTGACTTCCGTCCAAGATGGAGGTGTGGGTAGATACGCTGAGCCTCCTTGCACAACCAAAAGAAGGACAACAACAAATTAAAAAAAAAAAACAATCAGAAGTGCCAGAAAATTGAACTGCATGGAAGTCCAAAAACCAAGGAATTAAAGAAGAAACACTCACCCAGACCGGTAGGAGGGACAGACATGGGCAGCTGGGCAGAGAGGACTTGAGGCAAGGCGGCAGCAGGCAAGGCCATGGCTGGAGGACTGGGCAGTCCCACATTCCAGTGCAGGTAAACCAGGAGGAACAACTGGGGAGCCAGACAGACCACACAACCCAGGCTCCAGCGCAGGGAAATAAAGCCTCAGAAACTCTGACTATAAAAACCTGTGGGAGTTGTGGTGCCAGGAGAAATTCCCAGCCTCACAGGAGAGTTTGTGGGAGAGACCCACAGTGTCCTAGAACGTACACAAACCCACCCACCCGGGAGTCAGCACCAATAGGGCCCAACTGGCTTGTGGGTAGTGGAGAAAGTGAGTGAAAGCTGTCAAAGAGCTGAACAAGCAGCATTGTTTTCTCTCGGACCCCTCCCCCACATACAACGCAGTGACAGGGTTGCCCCGCCCTGGCGAACACCTAAGGCTCTGCCCCTTACCTAAGTAACAGGGGCACTGAGACAAATAAAAAATGGCCCAAATGAAAGAACAGATCAAAGCTCCAGAAAAAATACAACTAAGTGACAAAGAGATAACTGACCTATCAGATGCACACTTCAAAACACTGGTAATCAGGATGCTCACAGAACTGATTGAGCTTGGTGGCAAAATGAAGGAAGAAATGAAGGCTACCCAAAGTGAAAGAAAGCAAAATGTACAGGGAACCAACAGTGAAAGGAAGGAAACCGAGACTCAAATCAATGATTTGGAACAAAAGGAGGAAATAAACATCCTACCCAAACAGAATGAAGAAATAAGAATTCAATAAAATGAGGAGAGGCTTAGGAACCTCCAGGACACTTTAAGTGTTCCAACATCCTAATCATAGGGGTGCCAGAAGGAGAAGAGGAAGAGCAAGAAATTGAAAACTTATTTGAACAAATAATGAAGGAGAACTTCCCCAATCTGGCAAAGGAAATACACTGCCAGGAAGTCCAGGAAGCTCAGAAAGTCCCAACGAGGTTGGACCCAAGGAAGTACACACCAAGGTACATCATAATTACATTAGCCAAGATTAAAGAGAAGGAGAGAATCTTAAAAGCAGCAAGAGAAAAGGAGACAGTCACCTACAAATGAGTTCCCATAAGACTATCAGCTGATTTCTTAAAAGAAACCTTACAAGCAAGAAGGGGCTTGAAAGAAGTATTCAAAGTCATGAAAGGCAAGGACCTACATCCAAGATTGCTCTATCCAGCAAAGCTATCATTTAGAATGGAAGGGAAGATAAAGTGCTTCTCAGATAAGGTCAAGTTAAAGGAGTTCATCATCACCAAACCCTTATTATATGAAATGTTAAATGGAATTATCTAAGAAAAAGAAGATGATCAAAACTATGGACAGCAAAATGACAACAAAGTCACAACTATCAACCAACAACTGAACCTAAAAAAAAAAAAACAAACTAAGCAAACCACTAGAACAGGAACAGAATCTTAGAAATGGAGATCACATGGAGGGTTATCAGCGGGCAAGGATGGGGGGAAGGTGCAGGGAATAAGCAGCATAAATGTAGGTACAAAACAGACAGGGGGAAGGTAAGAACAGTGTGGGAAATGGAGAAGCCAAAGAACTTGTATGTACGGCCCATGGACATGAACTAAGGGGGGTATGTGGGTGGGAGGGGAGTACAATGTGGAGGGGGATAAAGGGGGAAAATGGGACAACTGTAATAGCATAATGAATAAAATATATTAAAATGTATCAATAAATGTATTAATATATTACAAATTATGCTTAACCCAAAAGAGGAGATAAAAAAGATAGCGAAATGGCAGATCTAAATTCAACCATATCAATAGCTATATTATAATTAATCTAAACACTTCAGCCTAATGAATAAAATGACTAAGTACATAATAGGGAAGAATGCCTTGCCTACCCATCTCCGAGCCATAAGGTCACGTGGCTAGAGCTATTTCTGCCTCTGTATTTATCATAAACCACTTACTTATATCGTATCTGTCTCTAGGGACCTAAAGCACTTTATGTGGTTTTTAATTAACCTTGTGGTCTGGGGAAGGGGACTGGAAAGCCCGTCCCCCCACATCCACTTGTGAAAACTAGCCTGTGGACGTAACTTGGTGGCATTTAGGGGCCCCGCTTCCCAACTCACTGGGTGTGACTGCTGAAATGATGAGGATCTTAGGTGGCGTTTTGGGTCAGGGGCTGTGAGGGCTTAGGGAGCCCAAGTGCTTTGGAGAAGGTGGATGGTTATATACCAACAGGAGGCCCTTTCCAAGTGCTGACTGGCTACGTACTTCAGGCAAACCCTCCCAAAGGGAGGAGGAGGGGCTGCTCGGAAAGACAGCCGTCTCGGCAACTTCTGTCTTAGGCTCACATTTGAGAGTTGTCCACGCGACACTCTGTCGGGTTACCGCCTTGGTTCTGGTTCAACAGCGAACGCTGTTGACGGCGGTTGCAGCAGCCAGGGTGAGGGCCAACTGCAAACTGATGTGGGCTGTAAAATGCAGTGTCGCCCTAACTTCCTGCTTTCCCCGAGAAGAAAATGATAAATCTTTGATTCCAACACAAAAACAATAAAAATAATAAAAATAATAAAATAAAGAAACACTCCAGCCTAACAGCAGAGATCGCCAACCGGGATAGAAAGATAAGATCCAATTATGTATGGTTTACAAGACACAAGAAGAAGTAAATGCTTCCTATTTTTACATTTTTTAGTAAATTTTAAAATCAAAGTTTAAATTCAAAGGTATGTACCTACATATAGTTTTAAATTTACACATATATGAAAAGACTGGGAAAAGATACATCATGGAAACAGCAAGCGTAAGAAAGCCAGAACGGCTACGATGATGCCAGAGAAAACAGACTGTAAAACAAGGAATATTTTTAGAGATGAAACACTAAACGGACAACCAAGAATGGAAAGCAGTTAAACCTAACTGGCCCTTTGAAAGACCACCTAAAACCAACAAGTCTTTGACTAGACTGGGGAGGAAAAGCAGGAGGGTAAGGACATCGCCAGTATCCCGATCGGAAGGGGCGCCACCCGAGGCACCTTCCAAAGCAGAAAGCACCAGGCCCCCGTGGGTGCACTAGTGAACCCTACCAAATATTTACGGGAAAAAAGTTACACCGGTTCTCTTCCATTTGCACCGGAGGACAGAATCAGAGGGGCCTCTTCCCATGTCAGCGTGTGCGGCCAGCGCTGCCCTCCTGCCAAAGCCAAAGACAGACATTGCGAGAAAACTAGGAAGCAGCAGGTCTTACAAACACGGACGCAAACTTCCTCAGCAAAGTTTTAGCAAGCCAGCTCCAACGACGTGGAATCGACGAACGCCATCCACACCATCAAAAGAATAAACACGACGCATCACGTTGCGGCGCCGACGGATGCCAGAGAAGTGCCCGACACAACCCAGCACCCATCCGTCTCGGTGAAACCTCTCGGCCGGAAGCGTTCCCCAGAAGTAAGGCGAAGCTGTCCCCTCTCGTCGCCGCTTTTCAGCAAAGCGCTGGCATCGACATGTGCCCGTTCGCCTCTTCCAGCCTCATTGAGATTTAACGCTCACGGAGCACCGTGCAAGCTTCAGGGGCACCGTGGGATGGCTCGGCTGGTCACCACCATAAATTCCGTTAACACCCATCATCTCATTCCAACACAAGAAGAAAAAAGGAGGAGGAAAGTGTTTTCCTTGTGGTGAGAACTTCTAGGATTGACCTGTTCGCGACCTGCAGGACCATCTGGACGTGTTAACTATGGTCGGTCGGTACCCGCACCTTCTGTCCTTAGTACGAGTTTGTCTCATTTCATCCACTCTCCCAAAATTTTAGAGAAGTCCAACCGCCGAAGGCAGAGGGTGCTCACCTGCGCATGGCGGTTTGGCCGGCCGCAGAGGGAACTTGGGGCCACGGAAACACGCTGTCCCTGAAGGACCGAGCCGGCCGCGGACTCGGGGGCACTGGTCAGAGCCGACCTGACATGCCCCTTGATGCGGCACACGTCAGTGCTGATGACACTTCGCCAAACCGGCTTTTAACAAACAAAGAAAAGTGAAGCTCAACAGCCCAAGACACCAGGCCAGGCTCTAGGTGGCTTGTGGAGTGACAGGGGTCCCCCTGGGATGGCACCCCCTGGGGGTGCCCTTCCCTCCCCAGGGTGAGCTGGGGAGACGGCAGCCGCTCTGCAGAGTCCAACCCAGGCTCTTCCAGATCCATGAAAACGCCTTTACCCAGAAGAGAAGGGGCAGTACACTCAGGGCCCCAGAACCTTCCTCCCGCTGCTCCTGCAGCAGGGGCGCTGAGTCAGCCTCCCGCCCGCCTCCCCCCACCCCCACCCCCCACCCACCCCAGCCCAGGGAAGGGCTGGCCTGCGGCCCCTCCTCCCACACACTTTCATTTTCATAGCTCTGGGCCTTCCTGGCTGCAGAGCAAACCTATTAAAAATTCACCACATCCCACATGAAATAGAGTACATGGGTTTAGTAAAATTGCAGGAAACCAGTTGGGATAATGTTATATTTTGTGGACATTTGGTTAAACGTTTATTTATTTCAAGTTGTCCGTGTTTTTCCCACCCACAAATTGCAGCCAGTTTTTTCCCTTCGTAGCTCTTAACCAGCCCAGAAATGCTAGTGGGGGGCGGGGGGGCCTCACACCTACCTGGTCTCTCCCTTCACAGGTGCCCTGGCCGCCTGCTGAGGCTGGTTGGTTGGTTTGTTTTTTGAAAACTTGCATTTCATTTAAAGAGAGCTCAACCACCCAAGGAACAGGGTGGGGAGGGCGGGGCAGGGCGGGTTCCTTGTGTCCCAGGCCACATGCACCTGGGGACCATCCGAGCACGGTGGCTGGCTCTCGGAGCCCGGCTCCTCCAGCCCTGCTGAGGTACGTATCCCAGGCACCTGTCCAGCGGGTTCCCAGGCTGTCCACCCTGCAGGTCCTGGCCAGCCCAGCAGCCCCGCATCTGTAACCAGCCGCCAGCATAGCCCTTGTCCAGATGGGCTCCTTCCGCAGAGCCTGATCCTGGGGTCCTACCTAAGGGGTTACTAGGGAGGACCCCCAGAGGAGCCGCCAGCAGGAGGGACCACGCAGGAGGCTCCTTCCCTGGGCCCGGAGCGGGGGTGCTGGAGCAAGCAGTTTGCTGGTTCTGGGCCCCAAACTGCTCCCCAACTTCCCAGCAATTCTTCCAGACATGGCATGGCCAACCATTCAAAGCCACCATTTACAGCAGCTGGGTCACTGCGGAGGGGACCACGGGTCCTGGGCTACAGCCCCAAAAACCTTGCTGTGAGGAAAGCTCTGGTCCCCAAGCTGGTGGCCCCTGCAAACAGGGGTCTTCCCACCATTTTGGATTTCCAAGGAGCACACCCAAGACAAAGGTAATTTCCAGAAGCGTCCCAGGGGCTCCAACCGCAGCCAAGCTTAGGATGCACGGGCTTCTGACTCGAGTTTCATTGGCTTGAACCGTCGCCCAGGAATGCGAACTTGGAGACAGCCCTCCAGGGGCCAGCTGCGCTTCCCAGCACCTTGCACGTGCGGTGCTGACTGATGTCATTCTAAGAGGCTGCTCAAGGCTGTTTGTCTCTGAAGAGCCTTGGGAGGTGGAGACGGAGCCCCAGCAGAGGACGGGCATGCTGACCGTAGCACGGTGACGGTCGCGCCCCCTCCCAGGGCGAGGGACGCACAGCCCACGTGCGTGCGGGAAGGTTTCACCTCCCTGAGGCAGGCTTCTTCCCAGGTCCTGTGAGAATTCACAAATGGAGACACCCGCTTTGGGTTGCTTGTAGGAATCGGGGGGGTGGGGGACCTCAGCTGCTCCTGAAGCCGTGAGTCACAAATGTGGCCCAGCTTCCGTATGGAGAAAGCCCCTCCTTGGCTGATGGGTGAGTTTTCACGGCATGCCGCTGGGGGTCCCCAAAACTGAGCCGTAACGATGCACAGGCTTCTTCTTCCTGGTAAGGCTTCAAATACCAATGCCCTTTGAGCTGACGCTACGGGTTGCTAACTGATTCTCCACCTTCTCATTTCTAAAACGTGATGATGGCACAGCCCTCACAGGAAGGCAGAATGAGACAGCACAGGTGGAGACACCCGGAATGTGGCTGAGCATCACCGGTCCTCAGGTTTCATTTGTGGATCCTGAACTGGAACTGCCACCAAAATTGGTGAAAGATCCCAGCAGGAGGAAGAGAGACGAGATTTATTCTCCAACCCGGAAAACTAAAATGTGGAACAAAACAAAATTTTCAGGTGAATAATGGATTTTAAAGATACTGATGGTGTGCAGTGAAAAATACTAAAAATACGTTCTGGGGTTTGTAGCTGATGGAACAGTGAAATGCACCAGAACGGCAGTGAGCGGGCCAGGGGTGGAGAGGGTAGCAGGCCATCTGCCCGAGGCTCCTTCACTGTGCATGACACACACGTGTCAAGTGCATCTCAGATCACGCGAAGGTTGACTTGACACCCGGCAGACCCCAGAGCGACCACGTACACACACCAAACCATGCAGCTAATAACCCAACGATGGCAATAAAGTGGAGTTGTTAAAAGTAGTCAATATAGAAAAAGACAGTAAAGTAGAAGAATAGGCAACAGATGGAAAAACCAAAAGCAATAATGAGATAAGGGATTCAAACACAGCATAGTGATACCTCAGCAAATGGCCTAATCCAGGGATTTCTGCCAAGGACCAGAGAGTAATCATTTTGTGCGAGGCAGACAATATGATCTCTGCTGCCGTGGCAAGAAATCAGTCGCAGGCATTCCGCAAGTAGACGGACGCGGCCGTGTTCCAGCCCAGTTTATTTACAAAACCAGATGGCGGTTTTGGCCTAGGGGCCATAGCTGGCTGACTTCTGGGCTAAACAGTGTAATTCAAAGGCAAAGATGTGTGCGTGCATATGTGTACACATATATACGTGTATATATGCATATACACACACACTGAGATGCTGGTAGTAAAATATTGAAAAATATATTATTAGAACACCAGTCAAAAAATGCTGCAGCAAGTTTGCCATCAGACAAAGTAAGTTGCAAAGCAAAGCATTCATCAAGGACAACGAGGAACGTTGTATGATGACAAGGAGATCGATTCATTTTGAGGACATCCAGTGCTAACTTGACATTCACGCAACAGATCTTCAAAATCCTTGAAGCAAAAGCTGGTAAAACTGGAAGGAGAAACAGACACATTTAAAACTGTAGTCGGAGCTTCCAGCCCATTTCTCTCAGTCATGGATAAAACGAGGGGACACCAGAGTAATAAGGACACAGAAGACGTGACAAACACCGACATCAACTTGTTTTGACTGATGTCTATTAAAAACGCCCCCCCCAACCGCAAAGTGCACACTCATTTCAAGTGCATCTGGAGCATGAGTGTGGTGCATCTGACCACACTCAGGGCCAGGAGACGGGCATCCCTAATTTCAAAGAACTGAAGTCATACAAAGCGCATTCTGTGAACAAAATGAGTTTAAATTAAAAGTCAGTAACAGAAATACATTTGTTAAATCTCTAAATATTTGGAAATCAAACCCTCTTCAACATGCAGTGTTTCGAAGAAAAAGGCAATAGAAAAGTTAGGAAATATTTGTTTAGGGGAAAAACAAAAACAGCCTATCAAAGTGTATGCGATGCAGCCAAAGCAACACTTAGAGGAAAATTTATAGCACCGAATGCTTCTATTCGGAAAGCAGGCATGTGTCAGATCAATGGCCAGGACTTCCGTATGGCAGAGTGAATAACTCAACAAATCCTCTCTCCAAGAAGAAAATCATTATTTGCGGAATGACAATTATTTTTAAAAATAACAGCTGTCCCAAGCTACACAGCCTCTGGGAAAACAGGACTGACCACCGCCTGCGGCTGTGCAGACACATGGATGGCCCCGGAAGCCGTGGCAAAAGGGAGAATAAGAACACCAAGCGCAGACTCCAGCGGCCACGGGACTCCGTTTTCCTCTTTTCGGATTCTCATCGTCTGCGAGAAAGGAACAGGTTCGTTGACAATTAGATCAAAACTCACACTAGACAACCGAAAAGCCCCATGGTATCCTCAGGAGATAAACCACCTCACTCTTACACCTACAAGTCATAGGGTATTTTCTGGATAACAAACAGAGCCGGAGCCACCGGCCCGGAGAGGCAGCCCTGCCTGCCTGATCCTCAGACCCCTGGAAGTCGAAACGGGACAAAGTGACCTTCGGACAGAGCCTAAGCAACCTTGTGTCTCCTGGATAACGGCTTGCGAAGGGGACAAGGAAGCAGAGATGATGACCACCAGATGGAGGAGTCCTGGGCTTAATACTCAACTCATTCTTTGGGATAAACACTATGTTATCTGCACCGAATGCAACGTCCCCCTTCTCTGGAGACCCTTGTCCCCCCTCCCTTTCTCATAAACGTCCCCTGCCCTTGTCTTCTAGGGAGACCACTATCTGGTCTTCTGCCCAAATCAGCGATTCCCGAGTAACGCTTTTTATGGATCTCAAATAAGTGCCTCTTGCCTCTCACTTTTATTTTCAGGTTAGC
>PVKU01015152.1:5859-19585 GCA_004027475.1 Anoura caudifer | reverse complement strand
GAAGTGGGCCTCTTTGGGTTCCTCTTGAATGGGACTCTCTGTGATTCCTGGATTTGTGTGACTTTTTCTCTCATCAAATTAGGGAAGTTTTCCATCATTACTTTTTCAAATAGGTTTTCTATTCCTTGCTTTTCTTCTTCTCCCTCTGGTATCCCTATTATACGGATATTATTACGCTTCATACTGTCTTGCATTTCTCATCTCAATCTATTTTTAGAACATAAGGAAACAACACACTGATTGGAGACCATTGTCCATACCCTTCCTCCCCATACTCCATACCTAGACAACCAGTGATTTACTTCCCATTTCTATAGATTTGCTTATTCTGGACATTTTCTGTAAATGGCATCATACCATATGTAGATTCTTGTGACTGGGGTCTTTTATTTAGCATAATATTCTCAATGTTCAACCTTGTCATGGCATGACCCTACCTCATTCTGCGTATGGTCAAATGCTGTTCCATTTTACGGGTGCATCACATTATTTATCCATTCAACAGTTGATAAACTTGGATTGTTTCCACTTTTAATTTTATTAGTAGTTCTGCTGCGACTGATCTAAAAGCTTCTGTGTTGACATAGGTTGTTATTTCTCCCGGGTATACATATAGAAATAATATTGCTGGGTCATGTAGTAATTCCATGTGTAGCATTTTAAGGAACTAAAAAATTATTTTTGAAAGCAGCTGCACCATTTCAAATCCCCACCAGCAATGTATGAGGTTTCAATTTTTTCTCATCCTATTTAAAAACATATTATTCTATAGCTTTATTGCAGCCATTATAGTGGGTATAATGTAGACTCTTATAGTTTTGATTGGCATTTCCATAATGAATTATGATATCGACCATCTTTTCAAATGTTTATTGGTCATTTACATTTCTTTTTCTGTTTTAGGAGGAAGGTTTATTGAAATCACTTCACTGTAATCATAGAAATTACTTTGTAATACTTTAATTTTTCTAAAATTACTGATACTTGTTTTAGGGCCTAAAGGAGTCTCTCCTGGAGAATGTACCATGTGCACTTGAAAACAATGTATATTCTGCTTTTGTTGGGTGAAGGGTTCTATCATGTTTAGTAAATATGTATAGTTGTTCAAGTACTATATTTACTTGCAGATCTTCTGCCTAGATGTTCTATTCATTAATGAAATTCAGATATTGAAAATTCCAAGTATTGCTGTAGAACTGTCTGTTTATCCTTTCAATTCTGTTGATGTTTGCTTTATATACAAGGTAGGGTAAAACTAGTTTCACAGTTGTGAGTACACAAAACAGAGTTTGTTATTGTAGTATTATTTATTAATTATTATGTTATTTTCCATTAGAACAATATAAACCTATACTTGCCCCACTGTGTATTTTGGGCTTTTGTTGTTTGGTGCATATGTTTATAATTATTAGATCTTCTTTTTGAAAAAAGATTTTATTTATTTATTTTGAAAGAGAGGATAAGGGAGGGAGAAAGAAAGGGAGAGAAACATCAATGTGTGGTTGTCTCTCATGTGCACCCTGCAGGGGACTTGACCTGCAACCCAGGCATGTGCCCTGACTGGGAATTAAACTGGTGACCCTTTGGTTCACACGCCAGTGCTCAATTCACTGAGCCACACCAGCCAGGGCTATAATTATTATATCTTCTTAATGAGCTGACCCTTTCATCAATATATAATTGGTGTGGTCTCTTGTAACAATTTTTTACTTATGGCCCATTTTATCTGTTATTAGTATAGTCACCCCTGTTGCCTTTGTATTACTAAATATTTGCATGGGTCGTATTTTCTATCTTTGTACTTTTAATCTGTTTGTTTTTAGTTATAAAGTTAGTTATTTGTAGGCAGTAAGTAGTAGATCATTTTTAGTCCATTCTGTCAATTTATTTTTTTTTGATTGAAGAATTTAATCTATTTAGATTTAAAATAATTATTATGAGGAAGAACCTAATTTTTGTCATTTTGCTGTATGTCTTTTACATGTCTTTCAAATTTTTTGTCCCTTTTTTCTTCCATTAATGTTTTTTTCTTAAGGATTTTGTGCCATACTATTTTTATTGTCATTACATCTTTTTTTAAGATATTTCATAGAAAACATGGAGAGTAGACTTAACATCATAAAGTTATTACAATCTAATTTTAATTGATTCCTACATACTTTCAATAGCATACAAAACTTTCTGCTATATGACTCACCCCCTTTTATATTGTTATAGTCACAAATTACATCTTTATACCTTATGAGCCCATTATCACAGGTTTATAATTATTATTTTATGTGTTTTCATTTAAATAATAGAGGAAATAAAAAGGGAAATTACAAACCAAAAAGCAGAATAACACTAGCTTTTATGTTTACCTACATCATTACTTTTACTCAGGTTTTTTACCTTTTTGCATGGCATTGAGTTACTGTCTAATGTCCTTTTAGTTCAGTCTGAAATACTCCCGTTAGCACTTTCTGTATAGCAGATCTGATAGTGCTGACATCTCTTGGTTTTTGTTTATCTGGGAATGTCTTAGTTTCTTCTTTATTATTGAATGATAATTTGGACAATGTGGATTCTTTGATTGAATTTTTTACCACTCAAGAAATATAGTCCACTCACCTCTGGGTGTCATGGTCTGTAATTTTGTGATGATAAATCTGTTAATAATCTTACTGAAAATGTCCTGTGAATGTGGCCTCACTCCTGTCGTGCTGCTTTCAAATACTTGTCTTTGCTGTTCAAAAATTTGATTGCAATGTGTCTTGTGTAGATTTCTTTGTGCTCCTTTTTCTCTGATTTGGCAAGTTCCTTGATTATATAGCTTATTATCTTCTATAAAATTTGGAAAGTTTCAACCACTATATCTTTAAACGTTCTTTCTGCCCCATCCTATCATTCATTTACATCTGGGATTCCTATGATGATCTACAGGTCTCTAAGATTCTGTTTAATTTTCCTCAGTCTTTATGATTTCTGCTTCTCACAAAAAATAATTTCAATTGACCTGTCATCAAATTCATTGATTATATCTTTTACCTGCTTAATCTGAGTTTTTCATTTCAGTTATTGTGGTTTTTAAGCTCCTGAATTTGTTCCTTTTTATAATTTCTCTATCTTTATTGACATTCTTATTTTGTATATAAATTATTCTCCTGATTTTCTTTACTTCTTGTCCATGGTTTCCTTTAGCTTTTCAAACATATTTAAAACAGTCAATTTAAAAGTTTTCATTTAGTACATCCAAAATCTGTGTTTGCTCAGGAATTTTTTTAAATTTTCTTTGTAAATGGGTTATGCATTCTTTTGTTGTTTTAACATACTTAGCAATATTTTGTTTCAAAACTAAACATCTTAAATGCTATAATGTGGAACTCTGAAAATCATATTGTTCCTCTTTCTCAGAGTTTTTATTCATTTATCTAGCTGTTTGTTTAGTGACTCATCAAAACTATTTTTCTAAAATCTGTATTTTTGTCATGTATAATCTATTAAATTATCTCCCTTCATCTTGTGTTCACTTAGTACTTTGACAGTTATTTTCTTGAATGATAGGATGGAGAGAGAGAATTATTTTTGCAGACTGGCTATGTCTTACACTGCTCTTTTAATGTTTAGCAAAACTGTTTACAACTATACCTTCTGATGGAAATGTACCAGAGGTAAAATCTAAGGATCCTCTCAGATTTTTTTCTGAATGTGTACCCTGCCCAAGGAATGCACATGACTTTCTAGATTTCTCAATGTAGATAGACACTTTGAAATTTCCATTTTCCAAAGAAACTCTTTCCAAGATTTGTTTCCCAGACATTAGTTCTTCTGTCATTGACATCAACTGTAATCCTTTGCCTCCCAAAACTGCAGATTTTTGTGTTGTTTATATACTTAATCTGTTTTTAAGGGACACCCACCAATTTTCCACTGTGAGTGAGCTCTGGCATAGGAAAAACAAAGACAAGTGCCTTGAGTCATCCTTCAGGCACCTTCCAGAGAGGTGAAGACAACATAATTCTTTCAGGAAAATTCTTCCTTGGTCCCTTTGAAACAGGGACCAAGATCCTACATTAGAACAAAGGTGCCATCTTCAAGCCACCACAATGCAGTGAAGATAGATAGAACAAGGGTAAGTAAAAATGCCACAAATTTTCCTACCTTTTTAAAGTTTCCCTTTTTTTATTCAGTAGTGAACTTATTTTTTTCTGGATTTCTAACAAAGTCTATTCTCATGCTATAATTTTCCTGGTTCTTGCTATGATGAGTAATTTTCTATTACACATTTAATATTTTATATATTATATTATATTATAACACTGATTCTTATTTAATATTTTTAAGCAAGATCTCCCTGGTGAGATGTAGCACAAAGGTCCAGTGGATATTCAACTTCCTCATAGGCCCCATTGACTCCACCACATCAAAAGCGGGGCACTGACCCACACCACTATACCACTGATGGGTAAGACAGAAGTTCAGCTGCACTTGAATCAGGCTGACACATTCCCAGTGAGAAAGGTACTGGCTCATACCATTTCATTGCCTCTTACTGGGGGTGTAATATCAATAATGAAGGTGAAAGAGGAAGACTCACTCACAATTATTTTCTGCCTATAGTTTGGTGGCAGAAGTGCTTGTCTCTTTGGGAGTCAGCTGACACCAGGAGAGAGTATGAGAGAAATAGAGTGCCGGCTAGACCTTCTCTCTCCAAATCTTTGTACTTCGTTGATGCTGGTTGGTTGCGGAACTTCAGCTATCCACTGGACCTTGTTGATATCAAGGGGACTAGAGCACTGACCGTCCCATCTTGAAGAATTTTGTTCTGCTTTATTGACAACAAATAGTTGTGGAGACTCAGCTTGCCACAACTCATTGACATTACCTCCAGAGTTTATTACTCCATGTGTACCTACAGTAAATTTTATCTTTAAATCAGCAATATATCTAAGTGTATTACACTCCATATTACTCTGTGGGTACAATAGTCTAAAGGCAATATGTCACTCATTGAATAAAATCCAGATTTGTTACTGCTTCATGAGAGTTTTCCATTTGTTCCATGCTCCTCTCCACTTTATTTCTGGCCACTTCCCCATTTACTGCTTATGCCTTGGTTATTTTGAACAATTATACTTCCCTGTTCTTTGGTGCATTTTACATTGCCTTGGATATGAACTTGCAATTATGTGTGTATGTATATAGTATTTATTTATTTATTTTCCATAAGCAACTTGTATTCTATGGTAGAAAATAATTCCATACAATTATCCTCAGTTCGTCCTAGTTTTATTATCTAAGTAACCAATAAAACCAATAGCAGAAATTTCAAATTAGTCAATTATGTGACTATTTACTCACATCTTGGGAGATCTCCATAATACATTTATGATACTTCTATAAGTAAACAGATAAGTAAGCAAATCACATGAATTAAATCTTCTATCTCCTGTGTCTCATGGAAAATTCTTCAAAGAAAGAATCATGTACTATACAAACTCATGACAGTGGAAATCACTTCCCAAGTATTGTTGTACATATTTTCTAAACACAAACACAGATAAAACCAGACTTAGGACATACTGCATAGACATGGCTGGTTGTCTGGGCATATTACCACTATGGCAGGTAAAACTTCCCTTTGCTATCAAATTACTTCCAGATTAGATGGTGTTAATGTGTCCAGCAGTGTTGAGTAATCTAAAATTGGTCTGCTTCTAGATTTAAATATGTGCCACTATTTTATGTGTGTTGTGATATTCTAATATTAATACAAAATTTCTATAAACCAAAGCTCAAGTGTCATTTGATTGCTAAAGACTTTGCTATCTAGAAAGTCAAACTATAATGGAAATGAATGTAATTATGTAAATGTATAATGCCATAATTTAACTTTTGGTCAAAGAGGACAAATGTAAAACAGCTGGATTTGCTGTTTTAAAATTCTCATCAGTCAATTATAGTACCTAGCTCTGAAAACAGATGGCATGCAGTAACGTGAAATTCTCCAGCACTGAGTATTAATATGGAGGAATTTTTATCAGAATAAAGTGTCACTTGTAAATTAAATCCTGTATGATAGTTACCACATCATATTTTTTGTATTTAATGAAAGTAATCTGATTCTCTATTATTAACTAAGATGACATTATATTTGTAATTCATTTTCTGTTCTAAGTGGTCGCATTTCCTAGAGAGAAATAATAAGGTTTCAGAAGCTTTTTTTAGCCACATGGCAATTGAAAAGTCAGATTTTTGGGTACTGAAACATCTGCTTCTTAGTTTTTTATGCTCAACAATTCAGCTTGTTAGTTGATAGAGAAAAGTTCTGTTGCTGGGGTGTCTTCCATAGTTGTTGAGATTTATAGGATTATATTTCATAGGACTAAGTAAAAATTTGGTAGTGTCCATATTAAAATATCTATAGATTTATTTTATAAATTTTCATAGCACACTTCAGATGCTCACTGAATTATACTTCTTTTCACTGCTTATAGAGTGTGAATGCTAAAGTATAATATACTATATTTATTACAGCAACTTAATTCCAAAAATAATATGCATATATACTACCACAGAGCATTAAGAAAGCAGAAGTACATTGATTCCACCACTTAACAACTAAGTTAAATGTAAGAAGATATGCATATCTTAAGTGATTCAAAAGGAATATTGGCAGGGCACTATCATTATAAAACAGTTCAAGTTACAACTCTGAAAATTTCAGTGACATGGGTACAAGTAAAACAGGAGAAAAGAAAAAGAATTTTCAAAATTACTAAAGGATTTCTGATTCAACCAACATAGATTATTCCTTCCAGATCTTCTCCTGGATAACTGAAACTCCTTGACCACAAACAAGCAAAGGAAGACTATGGCAGGTGGAAAGGAGCTGGAATTGAACCCAGGTACCTCCGGACAGAAGAATGACCCATTAGTGAATTCCTCCATTTTCTTTATTGCCTTCTACAGAGCCTGATAAAACCATACAGAACAGAGCATTACCACACAGTAATAACACTTTCAGATGGCAGTATAGGAGTCAGACCTTCCTAAACCTGAGGTAGGCAAAAACTGTTTTTCAAATAAAAACCAAACAGAATTAATTATAATAGACAAATGAAATTTCTGATCATTAAAAAATAACACTGATAATGAAGGAGAAAGCTACAAACTTTGAAAAAATATTTATAGATCATATAAGGCATAAATAACTTATCCCTAGAAAATATATCACACCCACTTTTTAAAATACAGAAAATTTCATAGAAAACAGGATAAAATGATCAATAGGTATGTCACAAAAGAACATATGCAAATTGAGGCGGACACCGGCCAGCAGTGTCCATGTCATTATGGATGAATTAAAACATACACATGGACTACTGAGTCTGGTAGAGGAATAAGGACAACAGCATGGTTTTTCTCTCAAGGGGAGCAAAAGCTGCGGCCTCCGCCATGACAGGTCTTTATTCTAATCTCTCCTCACCTTACAAGATAGTTCTCCTTCACTCTTCCCAGGTTACAACAAAGGAGCCAATGCCCCTCATTACATCACAGAAGAAGGATATTAGCAAATGAATAGGCAGCCTTACACTGGTCCCAAAGTTTAGCACTTGCAGGGTGAGGGGTTTTGGCAAAGAGCAAGGCTCAAAACAGCCTAAGTATATTGCAAATCTGATTACCCACGAGGGAACCTATCTGTGGGTGTGGGTCCTGTGCATCTCCGAGTGGGAGCTAGGCCCACACCACACAGAAGGGTCTGCCACAGCAAACTATTGATAAATATATTAAAAGATATTCAATTTCATAGTAACAAGGAAAACACAAATTAGAACTCAATGTAATGTAATGTACCGAGTATCTACCAGAATGACTGACACACAACCATGGGTTTGAACATAATTGTATTCAATTACATTATAACTTAAATAATAATACATTGTTTTTACATGTATAAATTATTTTTATTGTTATTTATGCCTAGAAAATAGAATTTAACCTGTGTTGGAATATCACTAAAATTATTTTCTTAGTACTGGAGTCTAAAATGTTCATTTTCTATAAAGCCATATAATATAACTCAAGAGCAAATTGCTGAATAATCTAATCAAGTTATTATTTGGATGAGTTCTGATAAAATAGGCAAATATAGCTAGAAATGACAATATTTGTGGTCCATATGTGGTGGGAGTAGGCTCTAAAATCATGGGTATTTTTTTTCCTTAAGCAATTGAAACTGACTATCTGTAGCTTTCAATTACTAATGTAATTGCAACAAAAGACAATTGGTATTGCAAATGGAGTGTACTGAACTAAAAGTGCCAACTGCCTAAAAACTTTCCCTGAAAGATTTTTATGTAGAATGCATATATAATTAAATTTCACAAAGGAAAAAAGATTTTAAAGGTTTTTATTACTATTATAACTATACATTTTCAAATGGAATACAGTATCAAGCTTCGTAGTAACACTTTTGATTTTTCCCCCACTAAGAATAGCATTGTCAAAGTACAGGTAATGAACCATTATGAATCCTTTAAATTATAGACTGAATGATGTGAGTTAATGTGCTCCATTACATTTTTAATATTTCTTAAGTAGTTTTTCTAAGTTTCTTAAAGAAAAAAATATGTTTCAATCACATCAAAAGTTATGTTCAACTATTCAAGGTATGGAGAATTTTTTCTAACTTTACCTTTATTAAAGATTTGAAAACAGATAAACTAGCATCTGTAAACATATTACTTGATTTAAGTCAGTCAGGTAAACATTATGTTGAAGAACATTCACCCCAGCCATCCCCACTCCCCACCCTTGATCCCACCTAACTGGGACTGGGGGCAATGGTGGGGATAAAATGAAGACAACTATACTTGAACAACAATTATTTTCTTAATTTTTGAAAAAGAAAAAATTTAAATATCTTATTTTGGAAATAAAAAATATTTTATAAATAGGACATAATATTATAATTCATATTCTCTCAATTATCCTCTCCACTAAATTGAATACTGGGTTAATAGTAAGACAACACTTCTCTATTCTTATAGTGATTCTTATTTCATATGAGCAGGCCTTTCTGTATGTTCCTAACATTTTCTGAAACACGCAGAATTATGTGTTCGGAGGCATAAGTTCATATCTCAAGGAAACGGCTTAGAGGATAGGGGTTCACTATATGGTCCTCGGCTTATAGGCAGCTCTTCATGGAAGCTTCTTCCTGGAAATACAGTGGCAACTGCTTGGGCATATAAATTCAAAAAATACTACACATTAGACTTAGGTGTTTATAAAATAATCCTGGGTATTGTCATTATGACATGTACAACTATAACAGCCACACAGAAATAACTAAAAATAGTTAAGTTATTTTTAACTATTTGGGGTCATGGGAATGGTGTCCTTTCTTCCTTTTTTCAAGAAATGCCTACCGTCTTAGTAATTTTGTTGAAGTAATGGGTGTGTTAATTACATAGACTATAAGATTCATTTCTCAATGGATATGTATATTAAATCATCATGTGTTGGACCTCAAAAAAATCAAGTTTTAGAACATACATACACACAACTTTTGTCAATCATACCCCAATAGAGCTGGAAAAATATAATATAAAATAAAGCCATAATTAAACAAATATGGATGGTCTTCAAAATAAATAAATGTTTAGTACAGGCAAGAGCCAAGGACTGAACTAAGTATTAATTTTAAAGGATTAAAAAATGAAATATATTTCAAAATCTGTACATAGAGTTTTTAAATGATGATTTAATGTAATCTTTTTGTTTCACTTTCTTCTGTGAATTTAAACCATTAAATGTCTCTTACTTGAACTAAGTAGAAAGCTGTTTAAACCGATTAAACAGACAGCTAATATAGATTATTTTGTGGTTATTATAAGACAGTGAATTAAAGAAATCTAAATATTCTCCTGCCATATACATCTGGAAATCTAAAACCTAACATATCTATTTCAAATTCAGATCTGATCTTGCCTTAAAAACAAACAAACAAACCACCATCGCCAATAACAAAATGCCAGCTTCTAATTTCCAGAAACAAGGTGGAAACTGAAATCTGGTAGGGCAAGCAGACAAGCTGATGCTGCCCCTCCCTGAGGTCTCAGGAGACAGAAGTGCATGCTAGGAGACGGTTACACCTGCACAGATCCGGGGGGCTAGGCCTTGTACCCATGTAGAAGGTTGAAAATAAGATACCAAAAATACACTGAGAACCTCAACTCTCTGTAAAGCTGGAATAGTAGGTGGACAGAGGAACATGGAAACTATTACAAGCTTTTCTGTATGTGCGTAAACTGTGGGTGGAAACAAAAAACAAAAAAATGAAATGAAATGAAATAAAATAAAATAAAATGAAGGCTTCTCAATTCATCCCAGACATGCCATGAGGCATCTGCAATCAATAAAATTAATATAAAAAATTGGTCTTGGGCTTTTTAACTCTTAATATGTCTGGTGAAAGTGAATCAGACTCACTGGGGAGGTACACTCCAGCTTTCAACTGCAAATATCACAGCCTTCTCCAGATAAAATTGCATTGAAGAGACCCTCACAGGCCAAAGTTACAAACATGAATGATAACAAGACCATAGGAGCAAGAGACAACAGAAACAGCAGCATAATTTTTCTTCCAAGAATTATTCTTATATATTAATCATTGAATTATTTGCTGGAAACAATAAAGTTAATATTTAAATAACAGCACATAAAATAAAGGCTCATAATCAATTAAAAATAGAAAAAATATCTGAAAGTGAACATAGATATAAAACTTAAAGAATATAAATAAAAAGACAATGTGTTAAGTGGAGATATAAAAACAATTACTGAATTAGAAAACATCTCAGATAACTTTCCAGAATTAAGTTAATAGATAAAAATATAAGAAAACATAAGAAAAGACATAAGAGAAACAGAAGTTAGAAATACACATATAAAATATATATATATCCCAGTGGGATTTCCTGACAAAATTAGTTATAATAAAAGAAAAACTTTTAGATAAAGGTAAAATTTACCAGAAATGAATAGATTTTTCAACGCAAAAAGTATAAAGATTTCAAGTAGTATAAACAAATAAAAATCCACAACTGAATGAATATACCTTAGTGAAATTTCAAAACATTAAAAATAAAGAGATCCTAAAAACAATCATAGGCCAGAGATAAAATTATATCTATAGCAAATTTCCCATGAGGAATGTGAATTCAACTGAATTTATTTAAAATACTTTTAAAAAGTGAAGCAAATAACAAAGATATTGTCTAGAATACACGGGGAGCAGCTAACATATTACCACAGCATCAAGACTGATGCAGCACCATCAGGTGTTTAATATTAACGACAAAGGATCTCATGAGTCACAGAAACCAGAAATCACCAACAACTTTACAGAAAGAACAACCCATAGAAGCAATGCCACTGCACTTTGTGAAAATCTCAGCAAGCAAATCTGAAACAAAACAATGAAATGCCTAGAAGCCTTCTTAGGCTCCAAGTTGCAGCTGAGTGCAAAAGACCACAATTGTTTCTTAGGGGCTTCAAGGCACTGAGAGAGCTCTGACAACTCTAGGAATTGAGGGAACTCTAGGACATTTTGTCATTATTAAAGAGCTGTAGAAACAAAAACGCAATAAAACAAAGCGAACCCAAATAAAGTTATGAAACATTTGTCTACATCCTATCATTAATACATATTTCAGAAGTGAAAGTCATAACCAATTTTACATTCTATTTAATCAAAGTATCTTAATTTCTTTATGTTTTCCTCTCTGTTTAAATGCAGAACAACGGTTCTTTGACATATAAATAGTATCACTCACTACACAAAAAGATCACTTACCAAGAAGTGCACTCTGCTTTCACTTCTTGACCATTTACTTACGAGGAATGTCAGATGGTGTCTGAACCTAAAAAGGTAGTAAAAATTACACTGTTCAGAAATTATTTCCAACCAGGTTTTATACTCTGGGCTTGCTGGCAAATTTTGTTCATTTTAAGTTCATTCCTATTTTATTTCTAAACTCTCAGCAAGTAACAACAATGTAAGAAAAATTAAGGGAAAAATGTCTTCTTTCTTTGTAGGAGCCACATGATTATGTATCATAAAGCAAAATTATACTATATGATGCACTGGTGATATTAAATGCCACTCATGTTTAGTTGTACTCACATAAGGCTGGTATGCCAAAGCAAAACCAGACCCCATTTTCCTTCTACCTGGGCTCTGCCAGAATGAGAATTTTAACTGCCACACAACTAACAATGAAAGAAGAAACTCTGGTATGTCTAGTATGATCATTAAGATTTCTTAATAAGAAAAAGTTAGGGGACTTTGGGCCAAGATGGAGGCATAGATGGACACACTGTGCCTCCTCAAATAACCAAAATTAAGGACAACAATGATTTAGAAACAAGAAAACAACCAGAACTAACAGAAAATTGAACTGTACGGAAGTCCAACAACTATTCATCCAGACCAGTAAGAGGGGCAGAGTCGTGGCAGGAAAAAGCGGAGGTTGGCGGACCTGGGCAGGCAGGAGCCACAGGTGTGCAGGCTGTGGCTGGCAGACCCCAGGTGCACAAGCAGCTAGCGGGCCTGGGCACAGGGTGGCAACGGGCAGACCCAGTGAGGCTGCACAAGGTGGCTGCCTGACCAGACAGTCCCACATTCGTGCGCAGATAATCCAGGGGGAAAACAGGGAGTGAGACAGACCTCACAACGCAAGGCCCTAGCGTCAGGAAATAAAACCTAAAAACACCAATTGAAAACACTTGTGGGGTTGAAGTACCGAGAGAGACTCCCAGCCTCATAGGAGAGTTCAGTGAAGAGACTCACAGGGTCCTAGAACGTACACAAGCCCAGCCACATGGAAATCAGCACCAGAAGGGCCCAATCTGCTTGGGGAAAGCAGTGGAAGGGACTGAAATACCAGAGAGAGTGGAGCAAGCAACATAGTTCCTTCTCAGACCCCGCCCCCTATCCAGCATCACAACACAGCAACTGGGTTGCCCCACTTTGGGGAACACCTAAGGCTCCACCCCTCACTACGTAACAGCAACAACCAGACCCCCCCCCAAAAAAAATCCAAAAATGGCTCAAACGGGAGAACAGATCAAAGCCCCAGAGCCAATTCATCTAAGCAACGAAGAGATAGCAAACATATCAGATGCACAGTTCAAAACACTGGTAGCCAACCTATCAGATGCAGAGTCAAAGCTCTGGTGATCAGGATGCTCATAGAATTGGTTGATTTTGGTGGCAAATTAGATGAACAAATGAAGGCTACAATAAGTGAAATGAAGGAAAATGCACTGGGAACCAATAGTGATGACAGGAAAACTGGGACTCAAATCAATGGAGTGGACCAGAAGGAAGAAAGAAACAACCAAACAGAAAAGAAGGAAAAAACAAGAATTCAAAAAAATGAGGAGAGGCTTAGGAACCTCCAGGACATCTTTAAACGTCCCAACATCCAAATTATAGGGGTACCAGAAGGGGAAGAAGAAGAGCAACCAGTGGAAAATTTATTTGAACAAATAATAAAGGACAACTTCCCCAATCTGGCAAAGGAAATAGTCTTCCAGGAAGTCCAGGAAGCTCAGAGAGTCCCAAAGAAGTTGGACCCGAGGAGGAACACACCAAGGCACATTATAATTACATTACCCAAGATTCAAATGAAGGAGAGAATTCTAGAAGCAGCAAGGGATAAGGGGACAGTCACCT
>PVKU01015151.1:0-19486 GCA_004027475.1 Anoura caudifer | reverse complement strand
TTTCTGGGGAAAAGGGGAAGGGTTTAGAGCAACAAGTATAAAGGACACATGGACCAAAAACTAGGGGGGGTGAGAATGGGAGGGAGGTGGGGAGGGCAGGGGCAGTGGCATGGGATGGGAGTAAAAGACAGAAAACTGTACAAGAACAACAATTAAAATAAAAAAAGAAAAAGGAAGAAAAGATAATTTTCAGCACCCATTTAAACATTTTTAGATACATTGCTGAATATTTATGTGAAATATCTTTAAAAGGCCCAGAGTTATTCATAAGCTAATACTCCTTTCCCAATAGCGAAATTTTTTTGAGAATGCACACAGACAAATTTTTCTACAAAAAAAAAAAGAAACTGATTTTGATCCTTTATGTGGAATTCATTAAACTTTCTCACAATTTCTAAATGTTCCTCAATGTGTTATATCTCACCATTTCTGGGACTTACCTATGAAGAACAGTTCTCTGACTTTTTGTTCTCAATATTGGTATCTTATTTTTTTTTCTTCTCTTCTTGTAACAGGGTGCAGCCAAGGGGAGGACCCCAAATAGGGATTTGTAATGGGATCCAGGAGTTGGTGTTCAGAAAAATTACAAAAAATATATGTATATAGGCTGTCCTCACCCCCACAAGTCTGAGCTGGAGGATGGGACACATGGAGCAAGGCCATTGAGAATTGTTTTTGAACAGCAACAGTTTTGCAGATAACCTCTAGAATGGTCATTTAACATATCTATAACCTTTAACTGGTTTCATAGATATATTAAACAGCTGTGGCCATGCTTTGAGCCTGGGGGATGGGAGTGACTTCAGCCCATGATGTAACTGGTAGGCAAGTCCCTCTGGTTACAGAAGCTGTGTAAGCACTTGGAGATGATTGGCTCTACGCCATGGGGACACACCTGCCCAGACTTACTATGGCAGCCAAGTAAAGCTTGAAAAATACAGGAATGCTGGCAGCTGTGGCCAATTATGGGAGGAATTGGAAATGGTATGGCAGAGGAAGATTGGTGCTGGGATTTAAACCCAGGCACAGCAGTCATGTGGAGTCCTTTTGTGACAACTGAGCTTCAGCAAAGAAGAACCACAGACTTCTTTTTCTGAGATATGGTACCCTGGACTGAACAAAGGGGGAAGGAAGGACTGTTCATTTGTGAGTATTTTAAAGGACTTTGGAATCTCAATGAAGACATTAAGTTATTACTCTTAAGTTTATATAAGTCTTTAAGTAAATAAACCCTTTCCTTTTCACCAATGTCTGGCAATGAGAGATGTCTTTCTCTGGCAGCAGGCAAGGCGAACCTAGTATGGGATGGGGGACCCTTGGAGCACAAAGGATATTGTTAACACCACCCCCAGGTCTGTTCTGTATCATTCTTATATTGACATAAATTTGCAATACTATTTTATTATATTTTTTCATTTTCATTTTATTTTATTTTTATTGTAGGGTTTCCATTATTATTCAGGCTCCTTATACCCCTCTTGCCCCCACAATCACCACACTGTTGTCCATGTCCATGAGTCCTTTTTCCTTTTTGCTCAATTCTTCCACCCCTCCCCCTCCACACCAATCTTAGCTGTTATCCTGCTCTCTGTCTACAAGTTTTTCTGTATTTTGCATGTTAGTTCACTTTGTTCATTAGATTCCACACATAAATGAAATCATACGGTATTTGTCTTTCTCTGCCTTATTTCACTTAACATAATGTTCTTCAGGTCCATCCATATTGTCACAAAGGTTAAAATTTCTTTCTTTTTTTATGTCCAAGCAGTATTTCATCGTGTAATGTCCCATAGCTGTTTTATCCACTCATCTACTGATGGGCACTCAGGCTGCTTCCATATCTCAGGGTAATTGTAAATAATGCTGGAATGAACATAGGGGTGCTTATGTTCTTTTGAATTAGTGTTTTGGATTCCTTCAGATATATTCCCAGAAGTGGGATTGCTATGTCAAAGGGCAGATCCATTCTAAATTTTTTGAAGCATCTCCATACTGCTTTCCACAGTGGCTGCACCAATCTGCATTCTTAGCAATAGTGCAAAAATGTCCCCCTTTCTCCACATCCTCACAAGAACTCATTGTTTGTTGATTTATTGAAAACCATTCTGACAGGTGTGAGTTGTTATCTCATTGTGGTTTTAATTTGCATTTCTCCAATGATTAGTGATGTTAAACATCTTTTAATATGTCTATCGGCCATTAATCCTCCTTGGTGAAATGTCTGTTCAGACCCTTTGCCCATTATTTATTTGGGTTGGTGTTTTGTTTGGTTTGGTTTGGTTTTTTGGTATTGTGTTAAGTTTTTCATGAATTTTGGATATTAACCCCTTATTGATCTATTGGCAAGTGTTCTCGCATTCTGTGGGTTGTGTTATTATTTTGTTGATGATTTCCTTTGCCATGCAAAGGAAAATCTAAACCTTTTAGTTTGATGGAGTTCCATTTGTTTATTTTGCCTTTTGTTTCCCTTGCCTGGGGAGATATATCTGACAAAATAGTGCTGTGAACTATGCCCAGAATTTTGCTGTCTATGTTTGCCTTTGGCATTTTTGTGGTTTCAGACCTAACATTTAAGTCTTTGATCCATTTTGAATTTATTCTTGTGTGTGGTGTAAGAAGTGGTCTAGTTTCATTTTTCTGCATGTACCTGTCCAATTTTCCCAACAATATTTATTGAATAAACTATCTTTAGCCCATTGTATGTGTTGGCTTCCTCCATTAAATATTAATCGACAATAAATGCATGGGTTTATTTCTGGGCTTTTTGTTCTGTTCCATTGATCTATGTGTCTGTTTTTATGCCAGTACCAGGCTGCTTTGATTACTATGGCTTTTGAGTATAGTTTCATATTAGGTAGCATGATTCCTCCAACTTTTTTCTTTCTCAGGATCACTGTTGTTATGTGGGCTTTTTTTGAAATTCCATCTAAATTTTTGAAATATTTTTTCTAGTTCTGTGAAATATATTGTTGGAATCTTGATAGGAATCACATTGAGTCTATAGGTTGCTTTGGGTAGCATGGACATTTTAATGATGTTAATTCTTCCTATCCATGAACATGGTATGTGCTTTCACTTATTTGTATCTTCTTCAATTTCTTTCTTCAGTGTCTTATAATTTTCCAAGTGCAGGTCTTTTACACCCTTGGTTAGGTTTATTCCTAGGCATTTTATTCTCATGGAATCAATTGTAAATGGGATTGTTTTCTTAATTTCTCTTTCTGTGAGTTCATTTTTGGCATATAAAAATGCAGCTGATTTCTGGATATTAATTTTGTATTCTGCTACTTTGATGAACTCATTTATCAGTTCTAGTAGTTTCTTGGTAGAATCTTTGGTGTTCTCTAAGTGAAGTATTATGTCATCTGCAACTAAAAACAGTTTAATGTCTTCCTTTCCAATTTGGATGCCTTTTATTTCTTCTTCTTGTGTGATTGTTCTGGCTAGAACTTCCAGTTGAATAAGGGAGGTGAAAGTGACATCCATGTCTTGTTTCCTGATCTTAAGAGGAATGCTTGTTGGTTTTGCCTGTTGTGTATGATGCTGGCAGTGGATTTGCCATATGTGGCCTTTATTATGCAGAGATATGTTACCTCTATTCCCACTTTCCTGAGAGTTTTTATCTTTAATGGGTGCTGGATTTTATCAAATTCTTTTTCTGCATGTATTGATATGATCATGTGGTTTTTATCCATCCTTTTGTTTATGTGGTGAATCACATTTATTGATTTGCAAATGTTGTACAACCTTGTATTCCCAGAATAAATCCCACTTGATTGTGTTGTATGATCTTTTTGATGCATTGCTATAGTCAGTTTGCTAATATTTTGTTGAGGATTTTAGCATCTATATTCATCAGGGATATTGGCCTATAATTTTCTGTCTTTGCAGTGTCATTTATCTGGTTTTGGAGGACAAGGTTGGCCTCATAAAATGAGTTCAAGAACTTTTCCTCCTCTTGAATTTTATGAAATAGTTTGAGAAGGAAAGTTACTAGTTCTTCCTGGAATGTTTGGTAAAATTCACATGTGAAGGCATCCAGTCCAGGGCTTTTGCTTGTTGAGAGTCTTTTCAATTACTGTTTCAGTTTCACTGGGTGTAATCTGTCCATTCATATTCTGATTCTTCCTTCTTTAGCTTTGGAAGACTATACACTTCTAGGCATGGATCCAATTTCATCCAGGTTGTCCAGTTTGTTGGTGTGTAATTGTTTATAATACTTTCTTAGAATCTTTCGTATTTCTTGGGTGTCGGTTGTTATTTCACCTCTTTCTTTGTGACTGTATTTGGGTCCCCTGTCTTTTTTTCTGGTTAAAGGTTTGTCAATCATGTTTATCTTTTCAAAGAACTAGCACTTGGATACATTGATTTTTTTATCATTCTTCTTAGGGTCTATTTCATTTATTTCAGCTCTGATCTTTGTTATTTACTTTATCCTACTCAATTTGGGCTTTGTTTGGTTTTATTTTTCAAGTTCCTTAAGTGTAAAGTTAAATTGTTTATTTGAGCTTTTTCTTGCTTTTTGAGATAGGCCTGTAATGCTATGGATTTCCTCTTGGGATTGCTTTCCCAGTTTCCCACAGATTTTCAATAGTTGTGTTCTCATTTTCATTTCAAGGTATCTTTTGATTTCTTCCTTGACTTCATAGATGACCCACTCATTGTTTAATAACATGTTATTTAGCTTCCATGTCTTTGAGTATTTTTCAATGTTCCTCTTGTGGTTGATTGCTAGTTTCATAGCGTTGTGGTCAGAGAAGACATTTGAAAATTTCAATCTTCTTGAATTTATTAAGATTTGTTTTGTGTCCTAACATGTGGCCTATCCTAGAAAACATTCCATGTACACTTGAGAAGTATGTATATTCTCTGATTTGGGGCAAAATGCTCCAAAGATATCAATTAAATCCATTTGATTTAGTGCATCACTTAAGGCCATTGTCTCTGTTGATTTTCTGTCTGGAAGATCTATCCATTGAAATCAGTGGGCATTAACATTCCCAATTCTGACTACATTTCTGTTGATCTCTCCCTTTAATCCATAAGATTTGCTCTACATATTTAGGTGCTCCTATGGTGGATGTGTAAATGTTTACTAGGGTTATGTCCTCTTGTTGGATTGTTCTGTTTTCCATTATATAGAGTCCTTCTTTGTCTTTTACAGTAGACTTTGTTTTAAAGTCTATTTTTTCTATATAAGTATTGCTACATCAGTTTCTTTTTCCTTTCCATTTGCACAAAGTATCTTTTCCATCCCTTTACTTTTAGTCTGAGTATCTTTCAATCTGAGGTGGGTCTCTTGGAAGCAGCATATACATGGGTCTTGTTTTCTTATCCATTCAGCTACCTTAAGTCTTTTGTCAGGATATTTAAGCCATTTACATTTTAGGTGATTGTTGATAGATACCTATTCACTACTTTTTCATTGTTAGACTGTTTTCCTCTTTTTTTTCTCTCTCTCTTTTTCTTCTTCTTAAAGCAAGTCTTTTAACATTTGTTGCAGTACTGGTTTAGTGTTAACAAACTACTTTAGCTTTTTCTTTTCTGGGAAGCTCCTATTTCTTCTTCATTTTAAATAATAGTCTGGGTAAAGTGTCCTTGGTAATAAGTCCTTGTTTTTCATCATCTTGAATATTTCACACCACTTTTGGCCTGAAATGTTTCTGTTCAGAAGTCAATGACAGTCTAATTGGTGCTCTCTTGTATGCAACTACCTGATTTTCTCTTGCAGCATTTAGGATTACTCAGTGTCTTTAGGCCTTGTCATTTTAATTACAGCGTGTCTTGGTATAGACCTCTTTGGGTCCAACTTCTTCAGGACTCTCTGAGCTTCCTGGACTTGTGTGTCCTTTTTCTTCATCATATTGGGAAAGTTTTCTGCCATTATTTCTTCAAATAGGATCTTGATCCTTTGGTCACTCTTTTCTCCTTCTGGTATTCCCATGATGCAGAGTTTGTTATGCTCCATGTTGTTCCAAAGTCCTCTTCTTCATCTAACTTACCCTTTATTCCTTCCAGTGTATTATTTACTACAGATATATGTTCTTTATTTCTGACTAGTCATTTTTATGGTTTATAATCATTACTCTAAACTTTCTATCTGATATATTGCTTGCCTCCATTTCATCTAGTTCTTCCTCTGGAGAATTCTGTTGTTTTTTCATTTGTGGTCTGTTTCTTCTGATCCCCCCCCCCACACACACACACATTTTAGCTGCTCCTTCACTATTAGTTCTCCTTCATTATTTTTTCAAATAAGTTTTCAATTTGTTGCTATTCTTCTCCTTCTGGCACTGATGCAGACCCCAGCTCGTAGGGTCCTCGACATTGTGGATGAGACACGAGAACTTCACAGGGACTACTGAGTCCTGTGGAAGAAAAGGGACAGCATGGCTTCTCTCTCAAGAGGAGAAAAAGTCTGGGCCCTTGCCTTTGCAAGCTTTTATTGCTTTTCTGGGCACATTACATGATCGTCCTCATTTACTATGCACAGGTTCACTTTAGGTGGTTACCTTTTACAGAAAACAAAGGAGAGTATGCTGCTAATCATGTTACAAAAGGATATTTGCAAATGCAAAGGGGAAAAGTGGTTGAACTGCTTACATTCATACTTGGAAGGTTTAGCACAGATTTTAGGAAGTTACAGTAAGCATTTGCTGCCTAAGTTCAGGGTGAGGGAGTTTTAGTAAAAGCAAGTCTAATAGCAGTCTAGGTAAACTGCAGGCCTGATTCCCCACAGGAGAACCTATCCATGGGCATGGGTCCTGTCGGGGCCCACACCACACGGAACGGTCTCCTATATGACACCCATATGATTTGGATGCTGGAACGTTTAAAGTTGTCTGGAAAGTTCCTAAGCCTCTCCTCATTTTTTTTTTTTTGAATTATTGTTTCTTCATTCTGTTCTGGTTGAATGTTTATTTCTTCCTATTCCTCCATACTGTTGATTTAAGTCCCAGTTTCTTTCCCATCACTGTTGGTTCCTCATATATTTTTCTTTATTTCACTTTGTATAGCCTTCACTTTTTGCTCTTCTCTGACCATACTCAACCATTTCTGTGAGCATCCTGATTACCAGTGTTTTGAACTCTGCATCAGACAGGTTGGCTATGTCTTCATCGCTTAGTTCTATTTTTGGAGTTTGATCTGTTCTTTGCTTTAGGCCATATTTCTTTGTCTTGGTGCACCTGTTACATTCTAAGGGACAGATCCTTAGGTATTCACCAGGGCAGAGCAACACACTGTTGCTGTGCTGTGGTGGTGTACGTAGCGGGGAGGCCAGAGAGGGAACAATGCTGCTTGCTTGGGCCTTGATCGGCTTTCACTCACTTCCCCTGCTATCCACAAGCAAATTGGGCCCTTTTGGTGCTGATTCCTGGGTGGGTAGGTTTGTATACATTCTAAGACCTTGTAGGTCTCCCCAACAAACTCTCCTGTGAGGCTGGGAGTATCTCCTGCTGCTGCAACCCCCACAGGTTTTTACAACCTGATGATTTGAGTCTCTCTTTTCCTCCAGTGGAACCCTGGGTTGCACAGTCTTCTTCACTCCCCAGTTGTTCCTCCTGGTTTATCCAAACACAAATGTGGGACAGCCAGCTGCCTCCTTGCCCACATGGTTCCCAAGCTGCCCCTTTGCTGTGCATCCTCTTGGCCCTGGCTGCCTTTCTGTCCCTCCTATCTATCTGGATGAAGATTTCTTCTTTGACTCTTTCGTTGTGACTTCCATACAGCTCGATTTTTCTGGCAGTTCTGCTTTTTGTTTGTTTGTTTGTTTTAAATTTGTTGTTGACCTTGTTTTGGTTGTGCAAGGAGGCAAAGTGTATTTACTTCCACCTCCATCTTGGCCAGAAGTCTTCTTGTTGATTATTAAAGTTTTTTTGTTTGTTTCAACCATAAAATCCTGATCGCTGACTACTTTAACACCTGATTGATATCCTTTTGTATCATTGCACATTTTTTATTGTGTTTAAAAAAAGCACATAACTGAAAATTAACATCTTAACCTTTTTCAAATATGTAGTTCAGTGGTGTCAAGTATATTCACATTGTTGTGAAATAGATATTCAGAACTTTTTTTCATCCTACAAGTCTGAAACTCTGTACCCATTACATAACAACTACTTTCCCTCCTCCAGCCCCTGGTAGCCACAATTCTACTTTCTATCTCTATGAACTTGCCTACTGTTAATGCCTCATATAAATGGAATTATATAGTACTTGTGTTTTTTTGTTACTGATTTATTTATCATAATGCCCTCAAGTTTCATCTGTGTTGTAGAAAGTGACTGAATTTCCTTCCTTTTTAAGTCTGAATAATAGTCTACTCTGTGTGTGTGTGTGTGTGTGTGTGTGTGTGTGTGTGTGTGTTTTATTTTGTTTATCCAGTTATCCACCAGTGGACATTTAGATTGCTTCCATGTGTTTGGCTATTATGAATAGTGCTGCTATTAACACTAGTGTACATGTATCTCTACTATAATTGCTTTTGCATTACAATGGCAGAGTTGATGAGTTATGTCAGAAGATCCAGAGACTTTATGTCCTTCAACCCTAAAATACTTATCTGGATTTTTAAGGAAAAGTTTTCAGAACCCTACCCTAGCCCAATGAGACTGTCAAAGGCACTGATCAGCCTCTCAGCTGTTTTTCCCAGGATGGAAATACCTGGATTTCTGTTTCTCTATTATCTTGGCTTAGTAATTCTTCACTGTCTGGCTAGATCTTTGACACTGTTAGGAAGGACATTTTTTGACACTGTTAGGAAGGACATTTTTATATTGCATTCAGCTTTCCTAGTTGTTTCCATCATGAAAGTTGTTTTGAATTGTCAAAAATAAAAATCAGGTATAGTATCTTTTAAGAAATTTCTTTTTTAACCTTCCATGTGATCTCCATTTCTGTGTTTCTGTTCCTGTTCTAGTTGTTTGCTTAGTTTGCTTTTCTTTTAGGTGTGGTTGTTAATATCTGTGAGTTTGCTGTCTTTTTACTGTAGAGATGGGGAAAAGGTACAGAGAATAAGTAGCATAGACCGTAGGTAGAAAATAGACAGGGGGAGGGCAAGAATAGTGTGGAAAAGTAGAAGCTAAAGAACTTATGAGACATGGACATGAACTAAAGGGGGGATGTGAGTGGGAGGGGGTGTGAAGGGTGGAGGGGAATGATGGGGGATAAATGGGACAACTGTAATAGCATAATCAATAAAATATAATTTTAAAAAAGAAAGAAATTTCTTTTTTTATTTTAATCAGCCAGAATCAGTTTCTGTTGTTTGCTATTAAGAAGCTTGCATAATAGTTTTTTTCTACTTGAAGATAAGAAAATTATTCCACTGGGAAAATGCCCAGATATTTTGGATGTTTTATGTTTCTGGGAAAACCATTGAAAAGAAAGATCATGATTTTGCCTAGATTGATAAGTACTGAGTATGAAGGATGTATTAGGTTTGTCTGCACTCAGAGGGCAGAGAGGAGTATGGTTGGAACTTGGCTTCTGCTACTACCTTATCCAGGCTTATAGGTTAATAAGAGCTTGGTTCCACTTTACACTGCTGTGCCATGGAGGTGGGAGTTCCTTCAGGAATCATGACTTTGTCATACTACCAGATGAAGATTAAGCAACTGAGGTTTGAGGTATGTGTGTTTATTTGGTTAGCTGGTTGGTTTTTTGGTAACTTTTCATTTTGATGTATTATCATACTTATAGAAAAATTGAAACAATACTACAAGGAACTCCTTTATACCATTTATGCAGATCCACCAATTGTTTACAAAATCTCTTTTGCTTCATCATTCTGTGTGTATACCTTTTTTGAACCATTTGAGAGTATGTTGCAGACATCACTAAATGCTTTGGTACTTCCTAAGTACAAAGAAATTTTTTTATATAATCAGGAAATTTAGCATTGACATACTACTGTTATCCACAGTATATAGACTGTTCTTCCTCTCTTGTTCCAGTAATGTCCTTTATAGTTTTTCTTTATACCTCCAGTTTAGAATCTAATCCAGGGTCATGTGTGCATTGATTTTCATTAATCTCCTTTAATCTAGAACAATTCTGCAGTCTATCTAGGTTTTGGTATCTTTGAAGAGTTCAGGCCAGTTATTCTGTTGATCAATTTTGCTTTGATGGTTTCTCTTGACTACAAATTCAGTTTATGCAGTTTTGAGAGCAACACCACTAAAGTGATGTTGTCTTCTTAGTGCTTCTTATCAGGAGGCATGTGAGTCAGTTTGTCCCAGGGATAGTGATGTAACTTTGATCACTTGATTAGGAAATATCACCATGATTTTTCTTCACTGTAAAGTTACAACTTTATGTTTGTAATTAATATGTCATCAATGGAAAAATGTTTTGAAACTATGTCAAAATCCTGTTCACCCATTGGTTTTAGCAAACATCAATGATTTCCTGACTCCATCATTCTTTCTGTATTTATCAGTGGATCTTTCACAATAAGAGCTTTTTCTTCTCCTCCATATATGTATGCATTATTCATCTTATACTTTCCCATCCTGAGCTCTGGGATCAGTCTTGTCTTTATGGAGCCCTTGACTGGCTGAATTTTTAACAAAGTCCAGGAATACACTAGTAAAGGCGAGTCCTAATGTCTAACTACTGCCTTTCTGATCAGAAGCAGATGGAAAACTGCAGTATTAAACTGTCCCCTCTGCAGAGAGGCTTTGCCTGCAGCATAACCTGAAGGAGCCCCTCTGTCTCCACACCTGTTGGCCTCTATCACTCAACCCTGTGTTCTTTTCTTCACAGCATTAAATCACTATCTAAAATTATCTTGTTTGTTGGTGTATTTTTGTAATTTTTCTATTTCCTCAACTAGAATATAAAAGATCTACCAGTCCTAGTTCATAGCTGTATAACCAGAATACAAACCTGGCACAGTTTATTTGTTAAATATATAAATGAATGACTGAGTAGAATCTTTCTGCTCAAAAGTCCTTTGAAAACACAACATTTGTTTATACCATTTTATATTTGTGGAAGATTTTCAAATGGTATCTGCCCAGATTCCCACCATACCTTAGAAAAGTTTCTTGATCCCATATCCAGATAGGAAATTTCTGTGTATAGTAATGACTACATCAGTGTTTTAGTAAGTGTTTTACATTTTCAAATATTTCTCTACCACCCTATAGTGGATTGAAGTCACTCTGTTGCTTATTGTAACTGTTATCCCAAAAGAGTATCTAGCTATTACTGTGGTTACTCTTTAAACCATTCTTTCACTGGGTCATCTCTGATACCATGGTGCAATTGAAAAACCTAATTCAAGCACTTCCATCTCAGTCATTTGTGAAAGCTATCATGTGAATGCTAATCATGGAGTCACCATGCCTCACCTGCTCAGAGGTATGTGCAATAGAATCCCCAAAGGTGTTAAGCAGTAGAATTTAAATGTGTAGACATGGCAGTAATCAGTGCTTTTTCTTCCTTCATGACTCTGTAAACCTATTTAGTAAAGTTCTGAGAAAATGAATCTCTTTTTTTCCTCCCCCCACCCCCACCAGGGCAAAGCATGAACACAGAGCCCTCCTATTGAAAATTATGCAGTAGAGCTTCCCAATTTGGGGAAATTGCAGGAGTCAGCACATCCAGGATGCAATGGATAAGCCTTGCCTTGGGAAAACAACCTTTGTGATCATGGTATCTCCCTTGCCAGGTAAGTGTGACAAAATGAATCTTAATTAGAGTTTTTCTAACCAGTGATCTGTAAGGTGCAAGACACATTTTAATTGCCACACATCTGCTTTTCTTTCACAATTTCCTGAGGGATATGACTATGAATCTGCTTTTCCTCTCTCATCCTTTTCTTTTATCTCATTTCCATAGACTGGAATAGAAAATGTACAGAATTTTCCTTTCCATAGCACAGTTTTCATCAGGAAGTATCACTTAAGACCACTCCTTTTCTGTCATTCAGTCTGATATGATGGCACGTGTTATCAGGACTGTAGGACTGTACTTACCCATCTGGTCTGCCCTGTGCAAAGGTCAGAGACAGAAATATCACCATGCCAACTCTCAACACATTGCCAGCCCAAAATTAAAAACAAAACAAAACTGGTCTTGATAGTTGAACTTTGATTGTCTAAGATACTAACATTAGGAGAAGCTGGGTGAAACATCTACAAGAACTCTCTGTACTGTTTTTGTAGTTTTTCTCTAAGTTGAAAGTTATTTCAAAATAAAATTCTATTACAAAGCTCTTTAGAACTCTATATTTTTGCCTTGCATATAATTGATGGCCCGAGTTTCACTAATAATTCAATTTAACTTAAGTAAACAGCCTGAAGTTCATAAATAATTCACTTTAATCTTGCACTAACCTTTTCAGCTATTCCTCCTAATATCCTCAGTTCCTGATTACATAGTGCTCTAGATTCATTTCTACAGTTTGACATTTGATGTTGACCATCAGTTTCTGAACTTTGTCTTTTTTTATTAAGAACCCCTTAGTTTTACCTTATTCAGTCCTCCCATCTAATACAGCCACCAGGATCCTTCCCAACATGTAGGTTAGGCTTTCCAGGCCCACAGCAGAACTAGGCAAAGTTTATATTCCAGACAGCCACCACAGATCCCCACCACTTTCAAAGCTTGTCAGTGTTCCTCATAGAAAAGTGAGCATGGTCACTTTCACCTTTTACTCCCTTTATATCAGATACATCACTGTTAGTCCTTTTCCCATGAACTTAGCCCTGAGAAAAGGTTGACCTCCAGTGTCTTTCCCATTGGCTTCACTACAAAATCCCTAAGTCATCCTTACAAGAAGAGAGAGTAGTTATAATAGGAATATTCTAGCTCAGGCATTAGTCTTCAAAACTCCCAACTGTTTATCTAGTGTGTTCAAATGGATACCTGCTCCAGTTTCCCACTTGACATAGACTTATATACTACATTCTTACTGTTTAAAAAAGATTACCAGTGAGCTTTTCTTCTCCCCTCTGAAGTAACATGTGAAAAAAGAAAAAGTTAAAAACTCAAATCACCAATAATTCCTTGCTACAACAAAAAAGAGACCACAGCAGAGATATATATGTACATAATGTTTATTTTCTGATCTTCTGATTCTTAATTCAATAAATGTTACCTACCAGAAACCTACATCAAACTTCCACACCATACACAAGAGTCAAACAATCCCTTAATGTTGGGAATAACTCACAGATAGCTGCTTTTGCTCTTACCATTTAAAATAGTATTGTAGACTCCTTGCCAAGATGGAGGTATAGGTTGATACACTTTGCCTCCTTGCACAACCAAAAGAAGGACAGCAAATTTAAAAACAGAAAACAATCAGAATTGCTAGAAAATCAAACTGTATAGAAGTCCAACAACCAAGGAGTTAAAGAAGAAACATTCATTCAGACTGGTAGGAGGGATGAGATGGGGAGCTAGGATAGAGAGGACACATGGCAAGGCAGCAGCTGGAGGACTGGGCAGGCAAGGCAGGGGCTGGCAGAACAGGGCAGGAAAGGTGATGGCTGGAAGACTGGGTGGTCCCACTTTTGCAAGCAGATAAACTGGGAAGAACTGGGGAGTGAGACAGACTGAACAACCCATGGTTCCATTGCAGGAATAGTAAGCCTCAAAACCTCTAGCTATAAAAACCTGTGGGGGTTGCGGTGGCAAGAGAAATTTCCAGCTGCACAGGAGAGTTTGTTGGAGAGACCTACAAGGTCTTAGAATATACACAAACCCACCCACTCAGGAATCAGCACCAGAAGGGTCCAAATTGCTTGTGGGTAGCAGAGGAAGTAAGTGAAAGATGGCCAAGGGCCAAGCAAGCAGCATTATTCCCTCTCTGGCCTCTCCCCTACATATACCACCACAGCACAGCAACAGTGTGTTTGCCCTGCCCTGGTGAATACCTAAGGATCTGTCCCTTAGAATGTAACAGGTGCACCAAGACAAAGAAATATGGCCTAAACCAAAGAACAGATCAAAGCTCCAGCAAAAAATACAATTAAGCAATGAAAACATAGCTAACCTGTCTGATGTAGAGTTCAAAACACTGGTAATCAGGATGCTCACAGAAATGGTTGAGTGTGTTCAGAGAAGAGCAAAAAATGAAGATTATGCAAAGTGAAATAAAGAAAAATATACAAGGAACGAACAGTGAGGGGAAGGAAACTGGGACTTAATGGTATGGAGCAGAAGGAAGAAATAAACATTCAACCAAAACAGAATAAAGAAACAAAAATTCAAAAAAAAATGAGGAGAGGCTCAGGAACCTCTGGGACAACTTTAAAGGTTCTAGCATCTAAATCATAGGGGTGCCAGAAGGAGAAGAGCAAGAAATTGAAAACTTATTTGAAAAAATAGTGGAGAACTTCCCCAATCTGGTGAAGGAAATAGACTTCCAGGAAGCCCAGAGAGTCCCAAAGAAGTTGAACCCAAGGAAGCACACACCATTGCACATCATAAGTACATTGCCCAAGATTAAAGATAAGGAGAGAATCTTAAAAGCAGCAAGAGAAAAGGAGACAGTTTCCTACAAAGGAGTTCCCATAAGACTATCAGCTGATTTCTCAAAAGAAACCTTGCAGGCAAGAAGGGGCTAGAAAGAAGTATTCAGACAAGATCAGGTGCATTCAGGGTGGTATGGCTGTAGACTTGAAAGAAATATTCAAAGTCATGAAAGGCAAAGACCTACATCCAAGATTACTCTATCCAGCAAAGTTATCATTTAGAATGGAAGGGCAGATAAAGTGCTTCCGTGATAAGTCATGTTAAAGGAGTTCATCATCACCAAGCCTTTATGATGTGAAATGTTAAAGGGTCTTATCTAAGAAAAAGAAAATGATGAAAAAATATGAACAGTAAAATGAAAACAAACTCACCACTATCAACAACTGAACCTAAAAACAAAAACAAACTAAGTAAACAACTAGACAGGAACAGAATCACAGAAATGGAGATCACATGGACAGTTATCAGTAGGGAGGGGGTGGAGGGAGAGTGGGGGAAAAGGTACAGGGAATAAGAAGCATAAAGGGTTGGTACAAAATAGACAGGGGGAGGTTAAGAATAGTATAGTAAATGGAGAAGCCAAAGAACTTATATGTATGACCCATAGGCATGAAGTAAGGTGGGGGAATGCTGGTGGGAGGTGGGGTGGAGGATGGAGGGGAATAGAGGGGAGAAAACAATGGGACATCTGTAATAGCATAATCAATGAAATCTACTTAAAAAAAGACTCAGTCGGAAACAAAGGATTCACTAATTGAAATAAAGAACAATTTACAGGGAAACAATAGAGTAGATGAAAAGAGAATTAAATCAATGATTTAGAACATAAGGAAGCAAAAAACAAGCAATCAGAACAAGACAACAGAATCCAGAAAAGATGAGGATAGTGTAAGCAGCCTCTGGGACAACTTCAAGAGGTCCAACAACATTCACATCATAGGGTTGACAGAAGTAGATAAAGAGCAAGAAATTGGAAATCTATTTGAAGAAATAATGAAAGAAAACTTCCTTAATTTGGTGAAGGAAATAGATATGCAAGTCCCAGAAGCACAGAGTCCCAAACGAGATGAATGGAAAGAGGCCCACTCTAAGACATATCATGTTATAATTATCAATGGTTAAAGACAGAGAAAAGTGGCAAGAGAAAAGCAGTTACTTACAAGGAAGTCCCATTATTAGACTGTCATCTGATTTCTCAAAAGAAACTTTGCTAGCTAGAAGGGATTGGCAAGCAATATTCAAAGTCATGAAAAGCAGGCAACTACAGGCAAGATTGCTCTACCCAGAAAAGATATCATTTAGAGTTAAAGGGCCAATAAAGAGCTCCCCAGACAAAACAAACAAATAAATAAACAAACAAACAAAATATAACTAAAAACACTGAAATTGAGAATAGGCTGACAATCACCAGAGGGGAGAAGGGAGGGAATTTCAGGGGGAAAGGGAAAGGGTTTACAGGAACAAGTATAAAGGACACATGGACAAAAAGTAGGGGGGATGGAAATGAGAGGGAGGTGGGGAGGGCTGGGGTCAGTGGGCTGGGATGGAAGTAAAAGACAGAAAACTATACATGAACAACAATCAAAATAAAATTTTTTTAAAAACTAAAAAAAAAACCCTTCATTATCACCAAGCCATTATTATATGAAATGTTAAAGTGACTTATCTGAGAAAAAGATCAGAACTATGAACAATAAAATGTCAATCAATACATATCTATCAACAATTGAATCTAAAAACAAACTAAGCAAACAAGAAGAACAGGGACAGAATCGTGGATATGGGGAGTGTTTTGATGGTTCCCAGATGGGAAGGGGTGTAGTGGAGTGGGTGAAAAGGTGATGGGATGGCAAAGTACAAATAGGTACTTATAGAATAGCTATGGTGATATAAAGTACAGTATAGGAAATGAGTAGCCAATGAACTCATTGACCCATAGACACGAACAATGTTGTTGGGACTGCCTGAGGGAGTGGGGAGTGCTGGTTTGAGGGAGATAGAGGGATAAATATTTGGACAATTGTAATAGTGTAATCAATAAAATATAATTTAAAAATAATGAATAAACTATTTAATTGAATTGTTTCAATTAAATTTTTTGTACAAAATCAGCAGTCAGCCTGGGAGCCAGTTTGCTAAACCCTCAGCTGAGGGACAAAAGTCAGAGTTCAAAGCAACTGGTATGGAAGCCCTGAAGTGACCCAAGCTTAACCATGACCTTGTTTGCCCCTGTACAGTGTCTGGCTCATACGTACAGTTTCTAGCTCCTAGAAATAACTCAGTGAATTTGATGTTGTTGTCATTTCCATAATCAATATCACAGAAGGATCAAGAAGCAAAGGAGATAAAAATGGCTGCAAATTCAAAGAATAAGTAGAGAGTACATCTTTTAATAATAAGATAAAAATAATATTTCTTATGTGATTCTAGGGGGTCATCAAAAAGCATATATTATATTAAATGTAGTTTACTAAAGGAGGCAGAAAGAATATGCTACTTTTTAGAAAAAAATTTAATAAAAGAGAGTTGGAGATGTGCTTCAATTATCTACAAAATTCACTAATGTATAATAAATGAAGATATATGAATCTACCTCAGTGTATGGATATTTAATATTACTAATACATATGGGAAATGAATCATAATGTTAAAACTTAGCCCTCCTCACTCCAAAGATGTGGCTCAAATGGATGGCTGTTATCCTGCAAAGGGAAAGTTCGTTGGTTTGATTTCCAGTCAGGGCACATGCCTGGATTGCTGGGTTGAGGGCCTGGTCCCTGGTCTGGGAACAGTGAAAGACAACCAATCGATATTTCTCTCTCACATAGATGTTTCCTCCCTCCCTCTCTCTCTCTCTCGCTCTCTTTTTTAAGATTTTATTTATTTATTTTTAGACAGAGGGGAAGGGAGGGAGAAAGAGAGGGAAAGAAACATCAGTGTGTGGTTGCCTCTCACATGCCCCCAACTGGGGACCTGGCCTGCAATCCAGGCGTGTGCCCTGACTGGGAATCAAACAGCTGACACTTGGTTCCCAGGCCAGCTCTCAATCCATTGAGCCACACCAGCCAGGGCTCTCTCCCTCTCTTTCTCCCTCCATTCCTCTTTCTCTAAGAATAAGTACTGTAAATAAAATCTAAAAGCAAAACAAAACAAAACCCCACCTTAGTCCTCAATCCTCCAAAATCCACAGCAGGTTATATGGAGATTTTGTCCTCCAAAGTTGCCAGGGACCCTTCAAAGCTAAATGAATGAGGAGAATCAGTCAACCTACTCAGTTTTTCATTAGAAGAACCTGCTGAGTACCCAAATGTGCCTGGTGTTATGCTGATTGTTTTAGATAAAAATCCTTAAGACCAGGCCCTGCCTAATGGCATACTCTGACTTGAAAGGACAGAAACATGAAAGGATCCAATCACTTAGATGGTTGGTAGTGATTAAGTAGATGGAAAATTTCTAGAATGTATCTAGATTGGCATACTCAGGGAGAAGTTAGCCAAGAAGGAGAGGAGGATTCAGGAAAGTATGTAACTGAACACAATTATGACACACTGGCTTACTCAGCAATAGAAACAGAGAATGAAAATAAACCCTCTACTCTATCTCCTCCAGTTAGAGCCAGAATGCGATAGAAAGGAAGGTGTGTGACACTGTGTGACTTTGGTAACTCAGCCTGTATAAGGATATGTTGACCAAAGAGATCAGAATATGCACAGAGCAAGAAGTTGGAAATACCCCAAAGTGATAGTCAACCAAGGAATGACCTAGAATCAAAATACAGGAGAGAAATAGGCAAATTGGAACTAGTAAAGTGAGTGCAACTGATAGAGGGGCCAAATTTAGAGACTTCTAAAGAAGCGAAATGTTTTAGAAGTTAATTTTTTTTAAACTTCAGAAAAAAGATTCCATCACTCTATCTCCACCCCAAGGTGTTAAAACAAGTTTTGGATATGTTATCTTTTATCATTACTGCTCAAAGTATGGTCCCAGCATAACTGTAAAACATGCTAGTATATCAACCAAACAGTGGTCAAAGGGAGGACGTAGATGGTGAAGATCAAGCTCTGTCCCTAAAACAAGCCTACAATGCAGCCTTAATGAGAAGACAGTGCTAAGATGTTGCTAAATGCATTAGCCACAACATTTGGAATATATCCTTACCCTCACTCAGTGATGGAGGGCCACTAAATCACAGTTTGTTTCTCTAGAAAAGAAGCTGCTTTCCCTGTCGTATATGTAATGACCATTAATCATAATTTTAATGTGTGTGAATGGCTCTTCCAAGGTATTTACATGCCTCAAAATGTCTACTGTATTCACACATAAGACAGCCACAAGTAAGCTTAAAATTGTCCTGGTGCAATTTTTTAAAATTTATTTTCCAGTTACAGTTGACTTGCAATATTATATTAGTTTCAGGCATACAACATAGTAATTACACATTTATATACCTCATGAAGTGATCACATCAATAAGTCTAGTACCCATCTGACACCAACTGCGGGGCAATTACTGAACTGTATCCCAAATACTTTTATATCCTCAAAGTCTCAGTGTACTACTCATGGGGGAATATCTGGACTCTGGGCCGGCCTGGCCTGCATGAGAGATCTTCTGGATGTTTAGTGGAAATATGTCATTAACATGTGTGGTCATGATTTCCCCATGAAAATGAAATAGTGCAGTATTTGAAAACATTGGATGGGGAAAATATTACTTCTTGCTTAATGTCCACTTTGAAATCTGCTGAAAGGATCAAATACACCCATAGACAATGGAGAAGCAAAACACACACTTCTGTCTTAAAAAGATGTAAAAAAAAAAGCCCACCACCAAACTCAAAATCCACTTTATTTCAGCTTATGTTTCCCTTACAAGAGAATTTGTCCACTTTGCTCTTTTTAAATAAAATAGCTATTGAGTTATTCCAGTGGTCCCAAGATATGTACAGTCCTGTCAAGCTTTTCTGGATTACATTTAAGATCCCAGGTCAGTAGTT
>PVKU01015150.1:7334-19648 GCA_004027475.1 Anoura caudifer | reverse complement strand
TTTTTTTTTTTTTTTTTTTTTTTTTTTTTTTTTTTTTTTTTTTTTTTTTTTTTTTTTTTTTTTTTTTTTTTTTTTTTTTTTTTTTTTTTTTTTTTTTTTTTTTTTTTTTTTTTTTTTTTTTTTTTTTTTTTTTTTTTTTTTTTTTTTTTTTTTTTTTTTTTTTTTTTTTTTTTTTTTTTTTTGGTGAGTTCAGCATTAGAGACTTTGTATTTATTTAATTTTATTTAATTATTTTTATGTATATTTTTGATTATGCTATTGTAGTTATTCCATTTTTCTCCCCTTCATCCCTGTCTGCTCTGCACCTCACCTCCCACCAGCATTCCCTTCTTTGCTCATGTCCATGGGTCATAAATATACGTTCTTTGGCTTCTCCATTCCCTATACTATTCTTAACTCTACCCTGTATATTTTGTACCTACCAATCATGCTTCTTATTCCCCATATCTTTTACTCCATTCTCCCCTCTTCCCCTCCTCACTGATAACCATTCACGTGATCTCCATTCCTGTGATTCTGTTCCTGTTCTACTTATATCCTTAGTTTGTTTTTGTTTTTAAATGTCTTTAGGTTCTTTTGTTGACAGTTGTGATTCTGTTGTCATTTCACAGTTTATAGTTTTGATCTTTTTTTTTAGGTAAGACCCTTTAACATTTCATATAATAAGGGCTTGGTGATGATGAACTCCTTTAGCTTTACTTTGTCTGGGAAACACTTTATCTGCCCTTCTATTCTAAAGGATAGCTTTGCAGGATAGAGTAATCTTGGATGTAGGTCCTTGCCTTTCATGGCTGAATACTTCTTTCTAGCTCCTACTTGCCTGTAAGCTTTCTTTTGAGAAATCAACTGATAGTCTTATGGGCACTCTTTTTGTAGGTAACTTTCTCCTTTTGCTGCTCTGAAGATTCTCTCCTTATCTTTAATCTTGTGTAATGCAATTATGATGTGAATTGGTGTGTGCTTCCTTGGGTCCCTCTTCCTTGGGACTTTCAGAGCTTCCTGGACTTCCTAGAAGTCACTTTCCTTTGCCAGATTGGGGAACTTCCCCTTCCTTATTTTGTCAAATAACCTTTCAATATCTTGCTCTTCCTCTTCTTCTGGCACCTCTGTGATTTGGATTTTGGAATCATTTAAAGTTGTTCTGGAAGTTTCTAAACCTCTCATCATATTCTTGAATTCTTGTTTCTTTATTCTGTCCTGGTTGAATGTTTATTTCTTCCTACTTCCAAATTGTTGATTTGAGTCCCAGTTTCCTTCCCTCTACTCTTGGTTCCCTGCATGTTTTACTTTATTTCACTTTGCATAGCCTTTACTTTTTCCTCTATTTTGCAACCATACTCAACCAATTCTGTACCCTCCTGATTACCAGTGTTTTGAACTCTGCATCTGATAGGTTGGCTATATCTTCATTACTTTTTTCTATTTTTGGAGCTTTGATTGGTTCTTTTATTTGGTTCATACTTTTTGTCTCCATACACCTGTTAGATTGTGAAGAGTGGAGCCTTAGGTATTCGCCAGGGCTGTGCCACCCCATTGCTGCTCTGTGGGAGAGGGGTCTGAAAGGTAACAATGCTGCTTGCTTGGCTCTTGGTGAGCATTTAGTCACATCCCCCTGCTGCCCACAAGCAAATTTGGTCCTTCTGATGCTGATTCACTGGTGGGTGGGTTTGTGTACATGCTAGGACCCCATGTGCCTCCCCAGTAAACTCTCTTGTGAGGCTGAGAGTTTCTCTCTCTCTGGCGCAACCCCCACAAGATTTTATAGCTAGAGCTTTGAGGCTTCATTTCCCTGACCTAGAACCCTGAGTGGTGTGGTCTGTCTTGCTCCCCAGTTTTTCCTCCTTGTTTATCTGCTTGCAAATGTGGGAACACCTGGTCTGCCAGCTGCTGCCTCTCCCACCCAGTCCTCCAGCCACTGCCTTCTTGAGTGTCTTCTCAGCCCCGGCTGCCTGTCCCTATCTCAACAGTCTGAATGAATGTTTCTTCTTTAACTCCTTGGTTGTTGGATCTGTGATCAGTTTGATTTTCTGGCAGTTCTGGTTGGTTTTTGTTTTTAAATTTCTTGTTTTCCTTCTTTTGGTTAGGTGAGGAGGAAAAGTGTATGTACCTACACCTCCATCTTCATGGGAAGTCTCATTCACATTCTTAAAGTAATCCCTTTAGCAAGTCTTGCAATTCTGGTTTGGTGGAGGTGTATTCTTTTAGAATTCTTTTGTCTTGGAAACGCTTTTTTTGCCTTCCATTGTAATTGATAACCTTGTTGGGGAGAGTAGTCTTGGTTGCAGGCTGGTTTTTTATTATTATTACTTGGAATATTTCTTGCCATTGCCTTCTGGCTTGTAGTGTTTCTGTTTAGAAATCAGCTGGTTACCTTATCTGAGCTCCATTGCATGTTACTCTCTGTTTCTCCTTTTCTGCTTTTCGGATTCTCTCTTTGTCTTTAAAATTTGGCATTTTAATTATGATGTGTCTTGGAGTAGGCCTCTTCTGGTTCATCATGATTGGAACCCTTTGTGCTTGCTGAACTTGCATGGCTTTTCCCGTCCCACTGTTCACAGAGTTTCCTGTCATTAGTTTTTTCAAACATATTTTCTATTCCTCACTTTTTTTCTTCTTCCACTGGTATTCCTATGATTTGAACGTTGTTGCATTTCATGTTGTCCTGAAGTTCCCATAAGCTATCCTTATACTTTTTGAGTCATTTTTTTTTATGCTGATGCTTTACCTGGGTATTTCTTTCTACCTTGTCTTCCAGCTCACTAATTCAGTCCTCTGCTTCACCCATCCTGCTTGTAATTCCTTCTAGTGTAGTTTTTATTTCAGATACTGTATTCTTCATTTCTTTCTGGTTCCTGTCCATAGTTTCTATTTCCTTTTTCATGCTGTTTTAATTCCCACTCAGTTCCTTGTAGTTATCACTGAGTTCCTTAAGCATCTTTATAACCACTTTTTTGAATTCTGTGTCTGATAGATTGCTTGCCTCAATCTTCTTTAGTTCTTTTACTGGGGATTCTTCCATTCCTTTTGATTGGAAGTTCTTTCTTTGTCTCCCCATTTTAGGTGACTCTTTTTCTTTCTCTCCGTATCTTAAGGTACTCTGTTTTGCCTGCCTATCTTCTAGGGGGGAATTCTGTGTCCGGAGTTCTGTGTGAATCAGGGTGTAGCCTCTTTGATCTCTTTGTCTGGATGCTCTAGGCTTTTCTTTTCTTCTGTTTGGGTTCTCTCTCTTGTTGAACTTGGGTTTTACTTGTTGGTGGCTTTTTTGTTGGTGGGTTCTCCCCTCCAGCAGGCTTACTGGTAGTTTCAATACCCCTCTTGCCTTGCATGTTGTTGTACAGGTATTGGTTCATAAAGCAGTATTACCAGATATCCAAACTTAAGCCATCAAAAAGAACCCCCATACTACATCAGAAATCTCAAACTGCAATTGATCAAGGATTAATAAAAGTGAAGAGAGATTATAGGTATTATAAGCTATGACCAGGGAATATAAGATGGATAAAAGAGGTGAAAATGTTATTGAGTGGGAAGAGGGAGGAGAAACTATAAAAGTAAGTGTAGAACTAGGGCAAGGAAGGAGAGAGAACAAAATTTAAAACATAAGTAAAACATGAGAGGATAGTGGGGACAATGAGGTGAGAAAATGGAAGGGTATACTATGAGGTTTTAAGTAAAATTGACCAATGGCATCAGAATTGGAGAAAAAAACACAGCAGGGTAAATAGCAATGACATCTTACTTTAGTTAAATAAAAGTGGAATGAGAATGAGGATATTCTACAAAAATGAAAAGTGATTAGGAGATGTACCCTAAGGAGAAAGGATTTTGAGAGGATGGGGCAAGAAAACAAATAAGCTTAAGGAGTAAAGCTCAGATTGAGAGAGATGAAAGAAAAGAAAACAAATGAAATAAAATTAATCACTCAACTAATCAGGTATAAGGGGAAGGCAAAATGGAGTAAGACTGGTGAACTGTATTCCATAGGATTTAAGCTACAAACAAATAGTGAACAAATAGGAGTTCCACTGGAGAAGTACAGCAATGACTGTAATATTTCTCCCAACTATACACTGTTTATAAAAGGTGGAAAGAACTAAGACTCTTATGAGAGGGGAAAATGAATGTGAGCTGATTTAAGAAAGAAGAGCGCTTATGTGAGGTTAGATGGAGGAGAAATAATGGGAGTAAAGAACATGGTGTAGTGTGAGAGAAAATAAATTTTACCACAACAGTAATAAAGCTCAGGAAGATGGTGAAATGGATTTAGACCAAGAAAGGGTGCTGTGTGGGGTTTAGAATAACAATAATATGATTAAAATATATACACTGAATAAAAGATTAAAAAGTAGAAGGCCAAGAGTTGTGAGTTATTTGGAAGGCAAATGAAGTGGAAAAAAAGAAAAAATAAAATGCAATATGAAAAGGAATAAAACAACAAACTAAAAACCTTAAAGAAAGAAGAGAAATAAAAAGGCATGCAAGTTTTGATGAAGGGAGAGGTGAAATTTCTCTCAGCTGTTGATGTTTGGTTTCTGACTTCTTTCTGGATCTGTCTCTGGTTTTCTCTCAATTCAAGCTCTTACTGTCTTACTCTCGAAAGGAAAAAAAAGCCCCAGGCAAGTTGTTAAGCCTGCTCATCCAGTTTTGCAGGTCTTCCTATCTCCTGCATGCAGTATGCTGTTGAGTTTCATCTATTTTCTCTCCAATAGTTTGGCAAGGATAGGGCTCAGTCTGGGCTTCAATAATCCCAGGTGCCCAGTTTACATCCCATGTCCTCAGAGCATTGCGCAGCCCACACTGTGTACTCAGTGCAGATGCCACAACTTGGCACCAAAGAACCACCTCGCTTTACACTCCTTTGATCAATCTGTACTGTTCACTAAGTGGGAGAATTTGCCCCCAAAGTCCTTCCTTTTTGGCCCAGCAGCTGCGTGCTCAAGGTGCCTATCCAGTGCATCTCAGTTCCCCTTTTGAAAAACTTCTCTGTTGGTGCCCCTGCTCCTCCTACACACTGCCCAGCTTTCCACACTCTCCAACTCTTTGGCAAGTCCAGAGTCTATCCGAGTCATGGCCAGTCATGGCGCAGCTCTACCATAGTACCTCTCCCAGGATCCCCCTTACTCTCTGGAAGTGTCCTGGTTGGCAGCAATGTCCCGGCTTGGGTACACCACCAGCTGTGTGTGTGCTTGCTGCCCTTTCCCCCCTGGTGACTTTAAGAATTCAAGTTTCTCCTCTCATGGTTCTGGGATTTTCCTACCCTGGGAGGGGAGGGAGCCCCTAGGCTGCCATTGACCCCAGAGAGGCCAGTGTTTGTGCTGCCTGTTACATAACAAACCCAATAAGCAGAGACAGGAATTGAATCTTTATGGGCACTTCATTCAGAGGGCTGGCTATCTGAGGAAATGTTGGGTTTGCACCCTAATGGACCATCTTGCATTTCCTTCCAAGCCAGCCATTTTATAACAGAGAACAAAGTGTGGTGAGGGGTTTTGCAATTCAGGGAAAAATAGATTTTAAAAACTGCAGCATTCTCACCCCAGGCATTTAGCTCTCCCCAGGCTGGCAGGCAGGTGTCTGTCCCTGGGACACAATGATGTCTCACTGTGTCTCCAGCTGTGCCCTAGGAGGTCAGGTGTCTCTCCTGAGAGTGGTGGGCCTTACGTGCAGTTCCCGAAACAATAGCTGAAACATATACATTACTTATTAGGCTTATAAGTGGGGTCCTTCAGGAGTGAGGGAAGGGAAGCAGTTGAGCTGAGGCCAGCTTGTAGCTCAGACCAGTTCCCATCTGGGTTGTTCTTTGCAGGATTTTTAAAGGGAAATAATGCACTATGGGGAGATAGTCTTGTCATTTTCTTATTGGCTATCTCCAAAAAGCACCATGGGGAAATGCAGCCCCATCCCTCCCTGATTGGATGTCTCTGAACCCCACCTTCCAGCCTCTGGAAGCTGCCTCTCAACTGTCCACATGGGTGTTGCCCCACCCTGGTCTGTCTGCCTTGCTGGCCTGGGTGCCTCCACACAAGATCAAACAAGACTGTTATTCTTGACTTTTTCTTTATATAAAGAAAAAGAAAAGTAGGGGTGAGTAGAATGAGGATGTTGAAGGTCTTATCACTGCTTCGCTCTGAGAAGGGACATAGATTTTATAACCTCCTGGCAAGGGGATTTCTTCTTCTTGCGCTCGATTACGGTGTAGAGGATGGAACCCTCTTAGTAGCAGAATGGCCTTCGTGATTTCTGCCACAGTGGCTTCAACCATTCTTCTTATGAAATTGATTAACAGCTTAATTAAATGGACTCCTACTAAGAGAAATAGTAATAAAATGAGAAATGGGGTAATTAGGGACAATAGTAGTGTCTTGAGTGACAGAGAGAGATAGAAAGCAGAATTGAGAACCAGCTTCCACTAGTGTAGGCCTTCTCTGGCTCTTTGTACAAAAAGAGCCAAGTTTGGGGACACTTTCAGAATGGGCCAGTTCCTGGTGAGTGAATACACATTGCTTGGATATTTTTTTCTAGGGTAGAGAGTAGGGAATGGTGTAGGAGGGTTTGAGAGAGAAGAGAGGCAAGGGGTCTCACCCTGATGTGAAATTGGTTGTGCAGGTCAGTAAGGATTTGTGTGGCATATTGTTCTGGTAAAATTATCTTGTTGTTAAAGAGTATAACACCCATTGGAAAAGACCATTCCCTGTTTGGGGAGATTTAGATGTTCCTCATTGGTGTATGGTGGTGATTTAGAGGACATTACCAACATTTGAGTAAGTTGTTGGGTGTTCTGAGCTTGTCTTTTGGTCTCGGTGTATGCTTTATTATTTCCTATGGAGATGTGATCACTCTTGTATTGATGTTCCCTGCAGTGAATTACCCAGCAAGTTTGGGTAGTGAGGCTGCCTGGAAGAGCTTGAGGATGAGGTTTCTGTTAATGATGGAGGAATGTTTAGAGGTGAGGTATCCTCTCTCTCTCCAAATGGGGATGTTTGAATGTATGATATAGAAGGCATACTTGGAGTTGGTATATATGTTTACCATCGGCCCCATGGTAAGAGTTTGTGCCCCAGTTAGAGCTATAAGCTCTGCCTGTTGGGAAGTTTTCCCAGGAGGGACAGACTTAGACTCTAAAATATCACCTAGGGTGATGATTGTGTAGCCTGTTTCCTGCTTAGGGGACTTAAAAGAACTACCATCTATGAACCAATTGGGTGTAGGTGATGGAAGAAAGCTATCCTAGAGATTAGGAAATGGATGTAAAAAGTGGTGAATGATCTCACTACAATGGTGAGAATCTGTAGATGAGTTAAAGAGAGGCAGCAAAGAAGCTGGTTTAAGACTTTGAGAGGAGGGATGGATTTGGACTTGAGGGTTTTGTAGTATTAGGATTTGAGTGTGGAGAAATTGTAGCTGGGAAGAAGCATTAGGTATAACCGGGTGTGTAATGAGAGGGTTTATGGAGTGGGTGGAATATACTGTCAGGTTAGCATATGGAACTACCTTGAGAGCCTCCTGAATAAGGATAGCTACTTCTGCCAGAGCCCATAGACAAGCCGGTCAGCCTAGGAATGGAGTGTCTAGTGGCTTAGAGAAATAAGCTACAGACCTTAGGTTGGGCCCCATAGTGTTGAGCTAAGAGGCCTAAGGCATAGCCATCTCGGGTGTCCATATACAGGACAAATGGCAGTTGGGGCTCTGGGAGAGCTAAAGTGGGGGCCTGACCAAGGGCATCCTTAAGTTTCTGGAAAGCCTTAGAAAGAGCCTTTGGGTTTTCTATAGACTCCTGGTCACTGGTGGTTGACTGGTGTAAAGGTTAGCTATTTGGCCAAAGTGGGGAATCCAGGTCCTGAAGAAGTTGCCTAGCCCCAGGAAGAAAAGTAACTCCTGGTTGGTCTGAGGTAGAGGGGTGTTAGTAATGAGACTTCGGCACTGTTGTTTGGTGGCCTTATGTGTGGCAGTTAGTAAAAGCCCTAGGTAGGTGATCTGAGCCTGCAAAAACTGCCCCTTTGCCTTGGAGACCTGATAACCCTTTTCTAATAGAAAGTTAAGAAGGGTGGTGGTGTGCTCTTGCAAGATTTCTTCAGATGAACTGCAGAGTGAAAGGTCACCTACATATTGGAGCAGAGTGCTAGGGGATAGGTCTATTTCTCAAAGGTTGGAAGCTAGGGCCTGAATGAAGAGATGGGGGATATTCCTAAAGCTCTGATGGAGGACAGCCCGTGTCAGTTTAGTTAAATTTGTAGTTGGGTCTGTCCAAGAGAAGGCAAAGAGGTCCTGTGATTAAGAGGGAAGGGAATGGTAAAAAAAATGCTACAGAAGGGTATTCTATGTCCCAAACCTGAGGGTCAATATAGGAAAGGAAGGTGGGGTCTGATAAGTTGGGCACTAGGGCACTAGGGTAGCTTCCTAAGGTTAGCAGCAGGACAGTTTGTGAGTTTAGAGCATATGTTATGCTCTGTAACGAGGGTATTAGAAGGGAGGCTTGTAGCTTGGCTAAAATGTCCCTCCCCATTAGTGGGATGGGGCAAGTAGGTATAACTAAGAATGAATGAGCAAAGGTATGTTCCCCCATATGGCACAGGAACTGAGGAGTGGCCCATAGATTGTTAGTTTTCCATCTAACCCTACAACAGAAGCTGAGGAGGGGGTTAAAGGCTCTGAACATTCCGGCAGAACTGAGAACGTGGCTCCTGTATCTAAGATAAAGGAAAGGGACTTACCTGCCACTTGTAGGGTTACTCTGGGTTCAGTGTTGGTGATGGCAACAGACAGGGCTCTTGAACCCAGACCTCGTCAGTCTTCTGTGGCTAGACTGAGTAGGTCAGGGACTGTGGTCCACTTCTCCCACAGAGGAAGGAAGTCTAGTCTTTTGGCTGGGGGCCAATGGACAGTCAACCTTCCAATGCCCTATACTCTTACAGAGCAGACTGGGTCCGGAGGGGGGGGTGGTCATGGGTTCAGACAGAGCTTCGCCCAATGTACCTTCTTTCTGCACCTGAAACAAGGACCCCAGGGAACCCCTGCCTGAGTAGGTTACTTTCCTTTCCCACAACCCCTGGGGGTTTGTTCCTGGAGGACAGTGACAAGCATTAGGTATCTTACATTTTTTCTTTCCTGCCTTTCCTTTTCACTGGCATTTTCTATTTCTTTCTCTTTTTCTCTCCTTTTTTTATTCTAGTTTTTTGTCCTCCTCTCTGTTGTTGAGTACCTAGAAAACCATCTTAATGGGGTCTCTTTGTGGAGTTTGAGGGCCATCCTCTTGTTTTTGGAGTTTTTTCTGAATATCAAGTACAAATGGACTTATGAAATGATTGTGAAGCTATAAGCTCCCTTCTACAGAGTCTGGGTCCAGTTTGGTGTATGTGAGAACTGCCTCATTGAGGCAGCTTATGAAGGCCACAGGATTCCCATCTAGGCCCTGGGTGATATCTAGAATTTTGTCATAATTTACAGCCTTAAAACTAGCCTTCTTTATGCCCCAGAAATGCAGGTCAGGAAGTGTGGCATTTTTCTTATATCAGGTGAACCTGATTGATAATCAGAGTTAGGAGGAGGAGGAGGAACCGCAACCATGCCCTGGGGGCAGGTTGGGTCCTGAGAATATAGCTCATCTCTATAGGTCATAGCTGTGGTCCAGATACAGCCTCTCTCCTCTGGGGTCGTGGTTGAGGTGAGGATGACCTTAACATCTTGGTATGTAAGATCATAAGTTTGAGTAAGGCATTTAAATTCCTTAACATAGTTTGTGGGGTACTCAGGAAAAGAGCAGAGCCTGTGCTCAATTTGTGCAAAGTCTGAATGTGAAAAACGAACGTGATCCCACATTACTCTCTCTTGTTCTGCTGCTTTTCTGAGTGGAAACATCCCCCAGGAGGCCTCAGTGGGGGTGGACATTGAGGGATTGGAGACAGGCCCGCAAAAATGAGTGTGAGGTGGTGAGGTAACAGGTGGTTATAAGGACTTTGTTTTGGGGGTGTAGAAGAGTCTGGGATGGGAGGCTGTGAGGATTCCAAGTCCCCTGAAGAAGATGGGTTTTCTAAGAGCAAGGGACCTGCATAAGGCAGAGGGTGATCCACTGGATCAAAAGAGGTGGCTGATGAGGAGTCTCGAGGGAGTGCAGAAGGGGCAGGCTTAGATCCCTTTTCATTAGAGAGGAGTTGAAAGGTGGTGAGGTCTTGGCAGAGTGAGGGCTTGGCACTAAGTATCCAAAAAGCTTGGAGAAGTGTGAGCTTGGACCACTTGCCAGGGTGCTGCATGCAACTGTCAAGCTCTCTGAGGATGTTGAAATTGAAAGTGCCATTTTCTGGCTATGAAGAAGAGAGCAAAGGTCAGGGCGAGCATGAGAATGAGTCCATACACCACAGATAGACTGAGCAATGAGACAGGGGTCCCCATGTCGCTGCTGCGGGCCAGTGAGGAGACGAACGGAGTCTTTCCGGGCATCCCCCAAACTTGTCTGCCCTGCTGAGAGAAACGTGGAGGACTATGACTGAACGTTCAGATTTCAAGTAGCATGAACCAGCGGGCTACCATAGTAAGAAGAGGCAGAGTCCTCAGAGAAGTTAGTGGGGAGCTCAGACTCACCCTGAATTCATGATAGCTGTAGTCTGTTGAAGAGAGGCACAATGACTAGGCGGTTCCAGGCTGCTGAGGCAGATGGGATTAAACAGCCAAATGGGGAGCTCCAGCCATGGACTCAAGAAATCCTCAGTGGCTGTTGGTCCAGGAGTGAAGTCTGGACCCCAGTGGGTCCCAACTGAGGGGGGCTGGGACTGCGTGACCTGAACTCCCAGATATCAGCACCATAAATATAAGATTGGAACCGCTGAGGAACCATGAAAAGACAGCAAAGTAATAGCAAAGCAAGTTTATTGAACGTGGGGTTCCTCAGGAGTGAGGGAGGGGAAGCAGTCAAGCTGAGACCAGTTCGTAGCTCAGACCAGTTCCCATTCAGATGATTCTGTGCAGGTTTTTTTAAAAAAATATTTTATTGTTGTTCAAGTACAGTTGTCTGCATTTACCCCCCACCACTCCCCCCACCCCAACCATACCCACCTCCCTCCCCTGATTCCACCCCTTTGGTTTTGCCCATGTATCCTTTATAGTTGTTCCTGAAAACTCTTCCCACCTTTTCCCCCATCATCCCCTCCCCTCCTTCCTGGTCACTGTCATATTGTTCTTAATTTCAATGTCTCTGGTTTTATTTTGATTGTTTGTTTGTTTTGTTGATTAAGATGTACTTCCCTCCTGGTCACTGTCATATTGTTCTTAATTTCAATGTCTCTGGTTTTATTTTGATTGTTTGCTTGTTTTGTTGATTAAGATGTACTTAAAGATGAGATCCTATGGTATTTTTGCCTTTCACCGCCTGGCTTATTTCACTTAACATAGTGCTCTCTGGTCCCATCCATGCTGTCACAAAGGGTACGCGCTCCTTCTTTCTTGCTGTTGAGTAGTACTCCATTGTGTAACTGTACCAAAGTTTTTGATCAATTCATTTACTAATGGGCACCTAGGTTGCTTCCAGTACTTGGCTATTATAAATTGTGCTTCTGTGAGCATGGGGTGCATAGGTTGTTATGGATTGGTGTTTCAGGGTTCTCAGGATATAATCCTAGCAGTGGAATTGCTGGATCAAAAGGCAGTTCCATTTTTAGTTTTCTGAGGAAACTCCATACTGTTTTCCACAGTGGCTGCACCAGTCTGCATTCCCACCAACAGTGCACTATGGTTCCCTTTCCTCCACAACCTCTCCAATACTTGTTGTCCATTGCTTTGTTTATGATGGCCATTCTGACTGGTGTGAGGTGGTATTTCCTTGTGGTTTTTAATTTGCATCTCTTTGATGGCTAGTGATGTGCAGCATCTTTTCATGTGTCTCCAGGCCCTCTGTATATCCTTGTTGGAGAAGTGTCTGTTCAAGTCCTTTGCCCATATTTTTTAATTGTGCTGCTTGCCTTCTTAGAGTGGAGTCATGTGAGTTCAATATATATTTTGGAGGTCAAACCCTTGTCTGAAATATCATTGGCTAATACGTTTTCCCATACGGTTGGTTCTCTTTTAATTTTAATGCTGTTTTCTTTAGACATGCTGAAGCTTTTTATTTTGATGAGATCCCATTTTGTTTGTTCTTTCCTTCATGTCCGTTGCTCTAGTGGACCTATCGGTGAAAATATTGGCGTGTGGAATATCTGAGATTTTCCTGCCTATGTTCTCCTCTAGGACTTTTATTGTATAATGACTTATATTTAAGTCTTTTATCAACCTTGAGTTTATTTTTGCGGATGGTGTAAGTTGGTGATCGAGTTTCTTTTTTTTTTTTT
>PVKU01015149.1:0-19512 GCA_004027475.1 Anoura caudifer | reverse complement strand
GTCCGCACCTCCGCTTTTTCCTGCCGCGACTCCGCCCCTCTTACCGGTCTGGATGAATCGTTGTTGGACTTCCAAACAGTTTGATTTTCTGAGATCTGGTTGTTTTCTTGTTTCTAAATCTTTGTTGTCCTTAATTTGGTTGTGAGAAGAGACACAGTGCGTCTGCCTATGCCTCCATCTTGGCCGGAACTGTTCCTCTCTGAGAAATAGTTCTTAATTTAAAGTATTTATTCACTGTTAACTCTGTCCCAGTGCTATCTGAAATGTTAATGATACAGAAATAAATAAGGTATGGTTTCTGGACATGAAATGTGTAATTTAGTAAGAGAAATATACAAGGCAATAGTTTAGTTGAATATTGTGTAATGAATTTTGTACCAGAGAACAGTTAAAAGTGTTACAGGAGCATATAAAATCTGCAAAGACGACCAGTGACCCTTCCATCACACCGCTTAGACTGTGGATGACTGCACCTCTTTCTTCACAAGGATAAAACAAATGCTATGCTTGTTCAAAGAATTATAATGAAGCAAGAACACATTTTCTAGATTAAATGTTTTTGGAAAATTTGAGAACATGTTTATTTTTATTCTCCGAAAATGAGAAGAAAAAATAGTCACATATTTAATGAAGTGTATTAATAAAACAATGTGATTTTGCCATCTGTAAAATTATTTAATGTTTCCCATGACAATCCTCCATATTGTTAGCTTTGATATTCATACCAACTAATAGCTTTAAGCTGAAAGACAAATAGAGGGAAAATGTGGAAGTACTAAGGTGAGGGAGGGAGATAATTTTAATGACAGTGGATAATACCTAGACTAAAAAAGTGTGAGTTATGGGGAAGGAATGTTTACTTTTCAGTATGTTTGTGCATACACATCTAATTAAAAGTCATATTGTCATAATAAGGAAGAATATAGACTATACAGGTAGAAAATCTAAGGATTTAATGTTGTAATATTAAAAACAAATGGATTCCTTCTCTACTTTTTACAGAAGCCTCAAAATATTCTTGATCAAACATGGAGGACTTTTTGCTGAGATTTATAGAGATATTATAAAATAAAGACACATGTTTCTGTACAGTTTCAATTGATTAGGTTTTTGAAGTTTAACTGAATTCTCATTTTATACATTTTATTTCTTGAAATAATTATAAGGTACAAATTAATGTTATATAAAAATTCTGATACTAAAATAAAAATTTAATTTTCCAGTTATATTTTTATACTCCTTTGGATCTAATCACAAGACTCAAGCATTTTTTTATCCTATTAATATATTCAAACCTGTTACATATAAGAAGGCAAAATACCCAAGAATTGAGATTTTTTATAAACAATAAAATCAAAATAAGAAAATGTATTTTCAAAAACATTTATGATTTTGTTTATAATTTGTTTTTGTTTGAAAACAAAAACAAATTATATATTTTGTTTATAAACAAAAATAAATTGTATCTCTGATAGCTTTTGTTAGCCCTGACGAGGTGTTATCACCTGACATGGGTGTTCCCAGCTCATGTCCTGATGTAGCTCTGAAATATCACTGAAATTCAAAGAAGCATTTTAAATTGTGTTCAGAGAAAAAAATGTATTATTATCATTATTCTTTTGTGGTTCATATGGAAACTTTCTGTTTCTCCTTAGGTAGCTCATGATACCGTTATCAACCTACCTCACTCAACTCATGCATGTCTAATGTAAAAAATGCAGGGTGCCTTCTGGGACATTATAATTCTGTAGCACTATGTCACTTTTTTTTGTAATTCAGCTGAAATTTACAGTGTGATCAGCTTTTACATGTGCACACACCTGAGTAACCCACCCTCGTATCAAGAAGATTTACATCATCTCAGATGGAAAATTCGTACACTTTTCGTCCAAGTCAATCCTCACACTCACAATTCCTTAACCAACTGTGATTTGAATTTTTTATTCTGTGTATATTTCACATAGATAAAATCATGCAGCATGTATTCTTTTCTCTCTGGAATCTTTAGCTCAGTATGTTGTTGAGGATTACCCATTTTGTTACAGGTATAGATTTTTCCCTTTTGATGACTTCAGTGGTATTCTCTGGTATTCATATAAAACAATCAGTTTATTCTTTATCTCTTATCCTGTTACAGAACATTTGAATTATTTATAATTTGAGCTATTATGATTCTTTTCCCTATAAACTTTCCTGTATAGGACTTTTGCTTCTAAAAACAGGACTTCATTTCTCTTAGGAACATCAATATTTCCAATTTAGGCCATTTTCCTAGGTAGGGGTGAAGAGCTCTCTCAAGATGGTTTTAATTTGCACGTCCAGATAACTATTTACTATTTTAGAGCAAAAAATTTTATGTTAAAAAATTTTATGTTTAGTGATGTAAAACACATGAAGCCAGGCTAGAGGATGGCCATTAAACACACACAGCTTTTTGTGTCTCATCAGGGTCTTTATAGATGCCCCTCAGTTGCTGGCAATATAAAATTAAGTAATAATTGGAACTGCAACACCCAACCTGTGGATTGGAGGGAAGGGCTGGGACAGAAAAATCATATCACCCACAGCACTGACATTGTCATTTTGATGAAACGATTGCAGGACAATTATTTCTATACTCATTATATTTTAAAATCAACCCCTATTATTTAACTCACTTTTCAACAGGTAATCATGTTACCTGAGCTTAAAGGGCTTTAAATTGGGAGAAAAGATGAGAAAGAGTTGGACTGCGAGAGGCATCATAGTTTGAGGTAGGAAAGTTGTAGCCAACAAAAGATTGAATGAAACATATAAAAGCCAGAACAAGGACAATTTTATAACCAGAAGACAATTGTATAACCACATACCATGTCGTCTTAACCACATACCATATGTCTTGTGTGTTTGGGTGAACATAAGGAGATATGCCGACCAAACCTCAGGGGCTCCCCGGTCGATGCATCAACTGTGCATTTATCTTTTCACAGTTTTTACCTACCTTGCAAGGAAAAGGGAGAGGGGAAGCTAACTTGACTGAGAAAGCTCTCGTTGGACCATTTTCACTTTGAATTAACATATCAGACAGTTCACAGTCACGTTAGCAATATAGTTCAGGGGAAGGAATTTAGAGTTGTATTTTTGCAAATATATATGTGCTGAGAGTTTTACTCGCTCTGCACATTCTCATTTAGTTGCATCAAGGCCAACTCAGACAAGCACTTAGATTTGCTTCTTGTCACTAGATCCAGCTATAATGAGTCTGACTGAAATTAAATGTGTTAGGTGTGTTGTAACTCAGAAGCTATTACATTTTTGATAGCATCATAAAAAATGCAAACTGCCAAATTTTAGTTCGTATCTAGAGAGCAAGATCAAATGTGCGTGTCCTACATAGGAAGCATTAATTCAAATCACCTTATTGTCTTTAATTCTGTGAAAAAATTATCTTGTTTGAACTCACCTCTTTCATGTGAATATAAAGCACTTAAAACATAAAGAGAGACTCCATTTTTCAAATTTGAAATGGTTACTCCTAAGGATAAATTCCGACATATTCCTGGTAGCTCACAGTTGGATCATGTTAACTGGCATTCTACTCTTAGAAGGTCTGTTACTAAGAACTAAAGAGAAGATTGTCTAAAGTTAAACTACTTTCCTTTTCTTTTCTTTTTTTAATACACAAAACTTGACTTTGATGGCACCTTGGATTGTAAAATGTCGTCAACTGACTAGAGGCACTGCTGGTACAGATTCTTGGTTTTCTGAGTGATATCAATCAGCAGAGGACACATAAAAACTTCTGGACTAAAAACTCAGATAATCTGGTTGAAAGTAACTGAACCATTGTCAAAGATCTGTTTCAAATGGAGTGACATGGATATGAAGTGGAATATGAAAGGATATATAATAGAGATGAAATATTGGCATCCGGAGCCCTCAAGATTTTTTTTTTAAAGATTTTATTTATTTATTTTTAGAGAGGGGAAGGGAGGGAGAAAAAGAGGGAAACCTCAGTGTGCTGGTGCCTCTCAGCTGCCCCCTACTGGGGACCTGACCTGGCCTGCAGCCTGGGCATGTGCCTGGACTGGGAATTGAACTGGAGACCCTTTGGTGTGCAGTCCCGTGCTCAATCCACTGAACCACACCAGCTAGGGCTGAAGATTTTTTTTAATATTTAATTTCTCATATTTTATCTTTCTTTCTTCCCCATATACGGTTATTCTATTATTTTATCAGAAATCATCCCAGTTGCTACTTAAAAGGCTTACATTTATTTAATAAAAATGGGATACTACAACTTTATTCATTTTAGTAATACAGTTCAACTAATATAAAATATCACCACAAAAATATCTACATTCACTTAAAGTTTGTTAAATAAAAGCATAGAATTTGAAATAAATGAGAAATCTTGAGAAATATTTCTAGTATCAGTTGAAATCAGGGTAATATTGGGGAAAGTAATGATAAAATTTACTTATCATTTATATCAACAATACAAAACTATCATCATTTCATAAAAAAAAAATATCATGTTTGTGCAACTAATGTTCAGATCCGGGTGAGAAGGGCCAATACTTTCTTAAATAATCTAGAAATGGTTATTTTCTTATATGTTATATTATAATAAGCAGTGATAGTTTAAATAGCATAACATTGGAAACAGTTAATGTAATATTTTGAATTTATAAAATATTATATTACAATTCTGTCACTATTCTTTTGCAGGCTGCTTAGCCCTCCCTCTTTTTTCCTTTTTCTTCCCTTCTTCCCCTCTTATTTCTCCTTTCTTCCTTTTCATTTAAACATAGGGTAACAATATCTAGGTTACAGACATATTTTAAGAAAAAATAAGAAACTGTGTACAAATAATAGTGCTTAGAATATAGTTGATTCTCAAAAAGTAGCAGATTATTACAATTTTCTTAAATAGTGTCACATACTTTATTTATTGTTTCAGTTATGGAAACACATAAGATTTTCATCTATATCAAAATAAAATTCACATAGGGTATTTCTTACTGACTCTATATGGCAATAGTTTATGTACTCAATCACGAGAATTAATAGTCCTTAAAATTTTATTCTAACTTGAAGATCATAGATGGTGCCATTTACAGGTAAATCTTAGTCAATTTCCCTTTTAATCTATCTGTAGGATATGTTTCTACTACATTTTCTTTGTACTTACTATCTTGCCCGCTCATAATTATTTCTCACAGAACTATGAAAATTAAAATTAAAAAGTAATGAAAGTATGATAGATAAGTTCTTGCAATGTTTTGATATCATAGCAGTGGAATAAATCACAGTAAATAATCCTTAATATTATTATGTTTTCTTTTCGTCATCATTAAATGTATACAAAGCGGAACCTAAAAAACCCTGAAATTATATTCTCCAGGGCAGGCCCCTTGTAGTACAGGCTTTCATCACTAGGTGAATGTTCTAGGAACCCATCTGCATCAGTGCACCTGCTGGTATTGTTGTGAGAAGCTGTGTTCAGCTTCAGTGAATTTTTTTTGAAGACTTTTTCAATGTTTTTGCCTATTTCTTTCTTTTCTAAGACTTTTATTTAATTTTTAAATATTTGTTTGTTTGTTTTTAAACAGAGGGTAAGGGAAGGAGAAAGAAAGTGAGAGAAACATCACTGTGTGGCTGCCTCTGGAGTGCCCCCTACTGGGGACCTGGCCTGCAACCCAGGCATGTGCCCAGACTGGGAATCGAACCACTGACTCTTTGGTTTGCAGCCTGGCACTCAATCCACTGAACCACAGCAGCCAGGGCATGTTTGCCCATTTCATGGTGGGCAATTTATAAGCATATCTGCCCACACTGTGCTGAGCGTTCAGCACTTTTTGAACAAAAATGATATGATCCCTGTGCCCTATCCTGCATACTCACCCCATCTCACCCTGAGCAACGTTTTTGTGTCTCCCCAGAGGAAAAAAATTAAAGGGAAACATTTTGCTGATATGGAAAGGGGGAAGCAAAAAATGGCAGTAACACTGAAATGCATCAAAATTGACTAGTTCCAATACTGTTTTGAGCAGTGGAAAAAGCATCTCAATAGGTGTATTGCATCAAATGGAGAGTACTCTGAAGGTGACTGAAGTTTAAACATGTAAGAAAAAATACACAATTTATAAATAAATTTACAGTTTTGGGGGACCCACTCATATTATTCTACTGAAACTTTGTCAGGAAATTATAAGTATTAGCATTCTAACAGAGTATCATATTTTAATGTTTATTTGAGTTGATGCAAAAGATGGCAGGCAAGTGGTAGCAAATCTAACACAGCATTTAAATTTTTTTCTTACAAAGTTAAATATATGATGTTGTGAGCTATCAAATTATTTTGCACACATCAGCAGTTTCTAATGAACTCAGTGATTATTCATAAAGCCCAGGCTTAGGAGTTTACATATATTTTAGAGAAATATATATTTTTCACATTAATATTTCATATAATGAAATGGTGTAACTAAACCAAGCACTACAATAAAAAAAAATCCTCCAAATGATTTAACTCCTGAAGCAAAACTTTAAATTATATACTCCCTCATCTTTTCTCCCATTTGCTTCAAAATCAGTTATGCAATTTCAGATAAGTTTGAAGCAGGCATTATTATTCCTATATATCAAAAATTGAAAAATTGAGGTGGAAATATATTTTCTTTCCCACAGACATAGAGCAAGGAAATAAAATAGAAAATAAAAGAATAATACTAAAGAAATGTTATTGCTCTTTTAGTGCTATATCCCTTTGCTCAAAATGAATCATCTCATCTCATAGTTTTAACCACTTCTTACTATAACTGTGTAAATTAAAGAAACTCATGAATATTCCTTAGGAATCAGCACAGAAAAGACATTACAAATAAAGAAAATTATAGGTGGGCATCATTATTACTAATTTTATTGAAGTGATATTTTATATATCAAAAATTTCAAATGTGATAAAGTTATTGCCAAAAATAAATTATAAATAACAACATAAATTTTAAATAATTATTTTAATAATTATACATAACATGAAAAATAAGTTGTTTTATACATATTTTCTTTTTACCTCTGTGAATTCTATGTTCTTGCAAATTGAAGGTCACCTATAATTTCTTCCCAGAGTTAACATTCTTTTGTCACGATGTAGGATGTGGCCACGCCCTTGTTGATGTTCTTTTCTGCTTTGTGTTCAGGACCCAGTAGATCTTGTCCGCCTCCTGTTTCTCTTTCTCCTGTAGCACTTCCTTTTTTGTGGCTTGTTTTCTACAATTCTCTGAAAGTAGGGGTGATTCAACATTCAGTTTTTGCCTTCTTTCTATTTTGTACTGTCCTTGAGAGCGTATCTACTTACACAGCTCTAGAAATTGACTCTAGTGTAATCATAATATTATCTGTCTTGTCTCACATTCAAATTTTCCTTTAATTCTAAAGCCAAAATTGTGACTGCCTGATGAACCCCTTCACTTGGAAGTTTCAATATCATCCCAAATTCAAGGTGTGCCTAAGACATAACTGAAGGCCCTTTTTGACATTTTTCCCTCTCTCATTCATGTTACCAGTTTCTGCATTAACAATTTTTAAGACCATAGTTTTAGCTTCATTGTTATCCTATTTTTTTCATCTGTCACCTTCAGCATAACAATTATTTTTGTAATTTTATGTTAACTCTTTTACAATAAATGCTACAACTTGAGTTATACTGCTTTCCCTAAAACAGAAGCAATTAAATAACTTTGGTTCTATCCTCACTGTGATTGATCATTGTAAAATATAAGCCATTAAGGAGTTCTTAGTTGGCTACAAAATATGTGCTAACTTATTTGCGCCTATTTTAACCACCAGTCCTAGCACGCTTACCATTGTCTTCTAAATAACGTCTTTCAAGTGCACGTTCATTGTGGCATTTTCACAGGGCACCACCTTATGCAAATTGTTTCCTTCTTTAAAATTTCAAATAAAAGTTCATTCTATAAAAATTCAAACTATTTACATAGCTTATCTTTTATTTACTGTAATTATTTTTTAATATTTTGAATACCTAGAATTTAGAATTTTGTGTCGCTGCTATGCTAACTCTAGTAGGACAGAGATTAAGGTCTATTTTGTTCGCTTACCTTTTCCAGTACCTACAAATTAGTGCTTAAGTAGTTGTAAAGAACTCTGAAAGAACCGAGATTTTCTTCTCCTTTCAAGCTAACAGAAGACCCTTGTACCAGACATAAAGTGTTTTTTTTTTTAAACTCACAGCCCCCTCCCCCCCCAAAAAAAAAAGACACCACGAGCTCCCCATCTGCTTTTCCCCTAGGTTGCACAGCTCTGATTCAGGTGTGCCTAGGCAATGTAATGCATGGGCTGTTTTTGCTTGTATCCAAAGAACTCCAGTTTCAGAAAATGCCCAACTTTATCAGGTGTTACAATCAAGCCTGCCCAGCCTCTGCAACAGAGGGAGACTATTATTGTGGCCACTAAACAAATAATCTCTCTCCTCTCTCTCTTTCATCTCTCTCTTTCAGGGTAGTTCATTCTACAGATAGCTTTGGAAATAAATTACAGTCTAGAACAAAAGCTGTCAGTGTCTTTGCCTGCAAGTTATCCACAAACATAAGGGAGTTATAGAAAATTGTTTCCCAAAAGGTGGGGCTCTAAAAATATTTTTAGACTGAATGAGTAACAAACTCTTGATTTTATGTTGCCATATTTAACTTGTTTTTCTCTTTTGAATGAATCCTACTTCCCATATCTTCTATTTCATTTTCAACATCCTCTTCCTCATATTCTTCTAATATCAAATTTTCTCTTTGTTTCTTAAAGAAGTGTTCTAGTATAAGTCTATCCAGATATAGTTAATTTTATTTCTCCTCAGGATCTTATAGTGATTAATACATAGTTGAACTCACCTCACCCCTATAAATACATATTATATTGTGATTGGGAAATAACTAAAGGGGAAGCAATACATTATACTTAGAAAGAAGTCTTTCCTCCTGAATAATGTTCTGCTAATACCAGATTTTTCTTTAAATTTTACTTTAATTTTACTTTAATTTTGGTTTTGTATTCAAGTGTTTCTAATGATATGCATAGGTAAATACCTGCTATAATACATTATTATGAAAATGACACTTAACATAAACAAGTATTCTTCCTAGAAAACAAATCACCAACCATTTTGTAATTTAAGATAGACAATCCATCGCAAATAAGCCACTGCACTTTCCTCCATCTAGAAAGAAGTCAGAGGGATGGACTCCCCCTGAGGTTGTGGGAATGAAGAGTCCCTTCTTCTAACTCCAGGATGCTTTTCTAGGGGCTCGTGATTTAGTTGGAAGATGTTACCTAAGAAAACTGAAAGTATAATCCAATAAAATGAAGCATCAGAAGAATTCTCAGTGAGGTTACAGAGGTGGTTAGTGAAAGAGTTCAGAGAAGGGCGCCCCGACGCTGGGAGCGCAGACTGGAAGCAGACCTGTAGAAGGTGCAGGAAAGGAAGGGAGGCAACGGTCCCTCCTGGACCTTCCACTTATCATGACGCTGTCCTCTTTGGCAAACAAGAGGTTTCCTGGTGAAATCCCATTCTGTAAGCCCTTATTTAAGAAAAACAATATGAAATCCAGTATTCAACTTCATGGGGCAGTATATATCTTTTGTAATTTCCATTCCGATAAAAAGAAAATATCTCTTATTAATCTTTCAAAATATATTTCTCTTTGTCTATTTATAAATTAGTTTTCTTTGCATTATAGACTACTTTCTAAATCATTAGTACCACTCTTATTTAATTAAATTTTAAAATGTGTTTTTTATAATTAAAGTTATCTTTGTTAGGGCTTAATAATGTTATTCTTTTTTAATATTGTTTTCTGAACTATTGTATACTCTTAGAAGTAGAAAATGTATAATTAAATTCAGTAATGCCATTATGGTAGCATAAAAAATTAAATAGTGGTACCTGAAGGAAATTAAGAAATAAATTTGGCAGTGCCAATACATAGAAATATAAGGAAATATAATTAACAATAATTCACTTCAGCTATTTTATCCCTATAAATATATATTTTTTCTTTTCTAAGACTTTTATTTATTTTTAAAGATTTTTTTTTTTTTTTTTAGAGAGAGAGGAAGGGAGGGAGAAAAAGAAGGAGAGAACATCAATGTGTGGTTGCCTCTTGCGCGCCCCCTACTGGGGACCAGGCCCACAACCCAGGCATGTGCCCTGACCGGGAATCAAAACAGTGACCCTTTGGTTCACAGGCCGGCACTCAAATCCACTGAGCCACTCCAGCGAGGGTGTCACTATTATAAACATCAATTGTTACTCAACTTCTATAACTTTTTAAAATTTTTCTACCAAAGGTAGCTTTGTATCAAAAAAATAAATTATTCATATACTGTTGAGCTTTGGATAACTAAACAGGCATCAATGGTGAGAGCAAAGGTGGAGGCTAAAAAGATATGATCATTAAAAAGAACACCCGCAATTCACATTGTAATCAAGTTCAGAACTGTAAATATCTACTGATGTTAGAGACTTTTGCTACTTGCGGTCCGGGTGGAAATCCTTTGAAGTTAACCTATTTTGAGGTTACTCTCAGTGCTTCAACAGCTGTAATGCAGTGATATATCATAGAGTTTCATTGTCTGTTTTCTCCTTTTTCCAATAAAAAGAAACTTTCCATAACTTATATATTTTGAACAGGCCAAGGTAGAAAGGTATCAATTTGCATACAGTTCATCTTATAGAAATTATAATAACTTTGTAAAACATTTGGGATTTGAAAATAAAGCAAGTAAAATGGAAAAAGGAAACAAACTTGTCTGTTTTTTCATTTAAAATAAATATGAGATAGAAACTCAAATTGTTCTACCAGTTCATCTTTTATTACTCTGCAGTATTTAAAAATCTTGATTATGCAAATTAATATAACTTTGCATAGTTCCAAATTAAACATATATATTTATGAGAAAGGATGAGTCCTTAATATTATAACTCAAGATAGCTTTTGAGCTGTCAACTACTGTACTTTTTAGGCTAATTTAGATTTATATATAATCCTTAATGAATGTGCAAAGACTGAAAGAACTCAGTAATTACTTTCTCTAATTATCTATTTTAATTATATTCTAGCTGTATGCAAAATTAAGCAATCTAGCAGATATGTATTTTAAAAAACTAAAATCAAAGGCTTGCTCTATAAAGATGTTCACCTGAAAAACTCAAAAACATTTATTTGCAAAGACATATGCATCTTTATGTTGATTGCAGCATTATTCAAATTGGCCAAGACATGAGGGCAACCAAAGTGTGTTTCGATACCGAATTGGCTAAAGAAGATGTGGTACATACAGACAATGGAATACTACTCAACCATAAGAAAAGATGAAATACTGCCATTTGCAACAACATAGATGGACCTTGAGAATATTATTCTAAGCGAACTAAGTCAGACAGAAAAAGCTAACAACTGCATGATTTCACTCATATGCGTTATATAAAAGTGAAACTCACAGACATAGGCAATGATATGGTGGTTACCAGAGGGAAAGAGGTGGGGGGCAGTAAAGGACAAAGGGGTGAAAATATGGTGACAGAAGATAATTTGACATTGGGTGGTGGGCACACAATGCAATATACTGATCATGTATCATAGAGATGTACACTTGAAATCTTTATGATCTTAATTACAAATGCCACCTGAATAAATTTACTTTAAAAAAAAAAAAGTGGCTGAGTAGTTACTGCCATAAACTCATTCATCATCTCCCTAAAAGAGATTTAACATATTAACAGGCAAAATCTCATTTAAAAATAGGCCTATTCATGGACATATACTGCAGCAAAGCTCTGCCATTTTCTCAACTTTCAAAAATTATTTCTGGGAAAAAAGCCTACAAATATCAGCTTTGTTCTAGAACATATGAGACTCCCAAATTAAATATATATGTTATTTAATTGGCTTCCAAACGAAATCCATAGTTGTGCACTTTTTGCATTAAAATGAATGTTATAATTAGTTTTGAGTTCATTCCAAATAATAAAAGTTTAAATGTATTAATTACTTGCTCACAAAATATTAGATGAACATGAGAATTTTGAGTAAATGTTGAAAAACTTATTTATAGATTTTGTTAACATATAACAATGTATATATTGTGTATAGCAACACATATAAAATTAAAACATTTATAGATAATGGTACAATTTAAAGCCTAGTATTTCCCCGTCTCTAAATATTCTAGCAGAAACTGATGATTAATCTCTGTAAAAAGAGTATGTGTAAAATTACTGGGTTACATGACTTTAAAGATCCCTTTAATAAATAAATAAATAAATAAATAAATAAATAATGGTTATTATAACAGCAATGAAAAACAACACTAAATCTACCATTCTTGAACACTTATTTCTTAGCATTATATTGAGAACTTTATAAATATCATTTTACTTAAAATCCATGATTACACAAAAAGTCTTCAATAGGTTGATTTTTCAAGTGATAGAATTGAACATGTGGGAGAAGCAATTACTTGCTAAAGTTCACACAGATGTTAAAGGTATTATTCAAACTGAGAAATGTTTCTATAGGCCCATACCATACCTTTTCTCTAACTTCAGTTGTGCTCAGATTTCTAGTAAATGTGGTTTACTTATAAATATACATATATAAATAATATATATAAAGCCCCAGGTGGTATGACTCAGTGGATTGAGCACTGGCCAGAGATCCAAAGGGCTGCCAGTTTGATTCTCATCAGGGCACATGCCTGGCTTGGGGGCCAAGTCCCCAGTGGGAGATGCATGAGAGGCAACCACACATTGATGTTTCTCTCCCTCTCTTTCTCCCTTCCTTCCCCCTCTCTAAAAATAAATAAATAAAATCTTTGAAAATTATATGTATAAGTGTGTATGTATACACACACAGGCATAATATCAATAATATTATGCATTTTAAAATCCTTTAGATTTTGGGTTTTCAATATCTGAAAGAATACTCAGAATAACCTCTATTTCCATTTTTTAAACATTTAATTTATTTGCTTTTTAAAACTACATTTCAGAAATTTTTCCTGCATTCTTTCATATTTGTTGGTGACATCTGAAAGAAAAAACCTACTTTGAATTATCACCATCATCTAAAATTTAAACATTTTATTATTATAACCAATGTTATCTGACATTGTTGTTCATATACTTGTCCACATCTATGTCTTCCTCCAGATGGGATTTTTGTAAGTGAAATTACTTCATCAAAGCACTCTGTGAACATAATAAATATTGATACACATTGTCAACAAGAATGCCCGAGATTTATATAAAGGTATACTTTCACTAATGATCTGTTCATCGTCTTTACCAATCACGAAGACAGAAATGGCTCTCACAGTACTAGCCCACAGCCCAGGTGGTGGAAATCACAGAGAGTGACGCTGAACCAATGCTGACCTGCCACTGCCTGTTTCTGCATAATTTTATGCAGCAGAGAAACTCTGTCAACACTGAAACATTCACTTCTGACCCTTGATGTGAGAGAGAAATAAAGTCTATGACATTTGAGCTGATGAGCAATGTTCCTTATTGGATTATGAATGAAAGAGGGTCTCTCAGGTTGAGCTGAAGCACGTAGGCTCAAAACCTGCCTTTCACAATGGCATCATTGTTTGTTCTCATCCCCATCAGTGGTGAATTTATATACTATCAGAGCTCCCTGCTCAGATTCAGCTCTTTATGTATTGGTTTTTAATCTCTGAATGATGTTCCTTAAATGATTTTGAGCATAACAGTGAATTCGAAACATTGTTTGCTGTAGTTCATTTAATGTCCATTTGTCATGTGGTAAAAACTCTTTAACATATTTGCTCTGCCATTACAGTCCCTTGCATACTTTCCCTCTGTTATTTTTTTAAATCACATATTTTTAGTTAAAACTATATGATTTTTGAGAATTAAGTAAATTGTTTTACTTAATTTACAGGGGAAGTGTTTACAGGAACAAGCATAAAGGACACATGGACAAAAACTAGGGGGGTAGAAATGGGAGGGAGGTGGGGAGGGTTGGGTGGGTGGGCTGGGATGGGAGTAAAAGACAGAAAACTGTACTTGAACAACAATTCAAATAAAATTTAAAAAAATAAATAAATAATTTAAGAAAGGAATTCAAACAATAAACAAGTAGCTGGTAAAAAGAAAAAGAAAGAGCTATTCTTACATGAAATAATCATCTTACTTAACTCGATCTCTACACATATGAAATCACATGAATGTACACATACAACCAGAAACCGACCATAGAGCATCGTCCAGTGAGAAACCTCCAGCACAAGACTTCACAAACCACTTGTGGCATGTTTGACCAGTCACAGCATCTTCTGCATACTTTGGACAAATCTTCTTTTCTCAGTGTTTCAGTTGTGTTTCTAACTTTCTTGAAATAATAAAGTGTAATATGCTGAAAATGTTGCATATTTTTCCATCTTCAATATTAAAATGGCCACACAAAAATTCACCAATTTTCATGTTTGTTTTTAAATGCATGCTGATATGACTGCAGTCACAATACAATCTGACAAAATTGTAGCAAATGAAGTTAAAGATAACTAAGAGCTTCTAGAGTCATCTTATAGAAAACAAACAAGCAAACATTTTAGTCAACCCAGTATATGAAAGATTAAAATAAGGGAATCTTTTACTTCAAACTGTACATATTCTGGGCATGTAATTTTTTAAGGAAGCTTTATCACCCTTTTTTGGTTTGTTTTAGATGACTGAACATTTTAGTGTTTTAAAATAAAGTTTTGTCTCAAAATTCAGTTTAATTTCCAAATATTCAATGTTTTAGAAATATTAGTTAACATACTTACCTTCTATTAAAGTATAATAATTGTATTTAACATATTTAAAAATACCCCCATATGTAATCAATATAACATGTAGTAGTATCACACAGCTTAAAGTGTATTATACTTTTTTGGAAAATCTATTACTTTAATTTCCATTAATGTTTGAGGAAATGATACCTGGGGGGAAGGAGGATGTAAGGAGACTAAGTGTTAATAGAAATACATACCATAAAAAGTTAGTTTGTTTTATTTCTCCTTTTAAAAAAAAATTTATATTATCTGCAAAGTAAAAAGCAATATTTAAATATATAAAAGTTTATAGTCATAAATTAGTTTAAAATATAAGTTAGTAAAAGGTGATGATATTTATTCTAAGGAATATAATGTCTCATTAATGATCTCAGAATGTTTTATTACAAAATGATATATAAAAATATTATAGGGGTTATAATTAGAACTTAAATAATGTACTTGATATAAATTGATTATGATAGAGTTCAGTGTTCAGTAGTTTCATACATACACATTCACACACACACTCACACACACATTCTTACCATTCACTTGTATTAAAAGCCCTGTCAGTAGCTGTTAACTTACATTCATATTTAGATAGCTAAAAGTAATTTAGAATATTTATGAGTATTTACTATTTTATTTATTAATATGTAATTATCCATTTATCCTGTTATTTTTGACATGAATTTTTACCTTCACAAAAGAATTTTCTCCAAACTGTTTCAAAGATGACACAATTATCAATGTATCTACATAAACTTATGACAGAATTTCTACAACATATTTTTGTTTGTGTAATTCTTAAAAATATATTTTTTAATTTATTTTTAGAGAGAGGGGAAGGGAAGGAGAAAGAGAGAGGGAAACATCAATATATGTTTGCCTCTCGTGTGCCCCCTCCTGGGGGCCTGACTCACAACCCAGGTATGTACCCTGACTGAAAATCGAACTGGTAACCCTTTGTGTCACAGGCCCGTGCTTAATCTACTGAGCCACACCAGCCAGGGCTGTTTGTGTAATTTAATATCTTGTTACAGTGAGTAGGACAAAAATAGGCGTACGGCTGTTATTATGGAAAAGACACGCAGGTAATGATTATTATAAGAGCTTTTTGAAGTCTGTGTTTTGTGTACTCATGACTATAAACCTACTTTTACCCTACCTTACACTGTCTCACATATGCTACAGTTTGTTTTCATTCTGATGTAATAACTTCTTTATGTGTTCTTTAGTAACATTGATAAATGTACAGAGTTAAGTTTTGTGAATATAGTCAAGAAATTTAAGGATAAAATTAGCTTTGGACATGAAAAAAATTAGGAAGTATAACGAGCTTTATTCAGGTACCACATAAAGCATAAAACCAAAATGAGCTCCTGATCATTGAATGGAAAAAATTATGTTAAAGTCAAATCATGCCACTCTTTCTCCTTACTTTCCTCGATGGATGACTGTTTTAGATAAGAACTATTACTACTAAAACAGAAATACAAAATTATATCCAATTCAGAGTCCAAGTTAGGACAATAATTCTTCAATTATTACTTTGGAGCTTGTGTTGAAAACAAATTTAATCTGAGAAAAGGATTGTGTAGTCTCTGCAAAGATGTGATTAGGGGATAATAGAATTTCCAGGAAATGGAAATTTATGTTCTAATGCTTTTATACAATTAGCTAGTCTTTTTTTTAGTTGGATAACAAATAATTTATGTGCAATAAATAATAAAGATTTTGTGTACAAAATATTGACTTTAAAGAAATATAAGTATGGCATATCTAATAAAAATCTGGTATAGTTCTATATCAAATAATGCTTGTATTTGGAAGAACAATGTACAATTTTATACTCATTACAAGAATTGTTAATGTTTTTACTGTTTTTCAAACAATCAGGATATTTCTTCAAGAAAATTATCTTTGTTTATTCTCTGACATTAAACATACAGTGAAAACAAAATGCCTGTTAGAAATTTTTTCAGAATAAATACACAACTTTCAGATTCTGTGCTGAAATCAACTGTAGAAATAAATGCCAGATGTCCTGCATCTTGCAGACTTCACAGTGAATTTTATGTGTCCCTCAACTTTGATCTAAACAATTGCAGTTGACAAATGGAATCAGATCTTGTAGGCAGAAGAACACATTTCCTCACTTTCTAAACAATTTAGTCATTTACAGTCTTTTTTTGAAAGAGACATTTAAATTTGCATACCAGTTCCTACTAAGGATTGTTGGATGGAGGCAGAAATATCTTAAAAATACTAGAATTCAAGATTATCAATAGAGATGTGAAGTGTGTAATTCAGAACATAGGAGAGTGGTCTAGCTGTAGAATGCAAAGAAAGAGGCATAAAACCTGGCTTTAAATTTATTTCTGATTTTTTTTAAATTTTAGGTTGATTGAGTTGTAATTGACATTATTGTAAGACATTTAAAATGTAGAATGTGATAATTTGGTACCTGTATATATTGTAAAATGATTCCCCACGTTGAGTTAATGAACACATTCATCACTTCACATATTTATCTTTTCTTGTGTGTGAGAAAATTTAAGTTCTACTCTCTTAGCAATTTTCAATTTATATTATTATTAACTACAGCCACCATGTATTACAGATCTTATTCATCTTATAGCTGAAGTTATATCAGCTTCTCCTTATCCCCACACCCCAAACACTCCAATCCCTGGCAACAGGTCTGATTTTTTTTTTTTTTAATATGAAAGTGATACCATGAAGCACATGCAATACTTGTCTTTTTCTATCTGGCTTATTCCACTTAGCATAATCCCATCAGGGTCCTTTCATGTTGTCACAAATGACAAGATTTCTTCTTTTTAATGGATGAGTAATATTCCATTTTACATACATAAATATATTGATATATTTATAAATATATAGATATTCTATAATATATAAATGCAATGTTTAAATATATATTATGTATAATATATATTTCACTCAGCAAAGTCGGAATTGAGGGAGCATTCCTCAACATTATAAGGCCATATATGAGAGACCTACAGCCAACATTATACTCAATGGGCAAAAACTAAAATCTTTTCCACTAACATCAGGAACAAGACAAGGTTGTCCACTTTCACCACTTCTATTCAATATACTATTGGAAGTATTGGCCACAGTGATTAGACAAGAAAAGGAAATAAAGGGCATCCAAATTGGAAAGGAGGAAACAAAACTATCATTATTTGCAGATGACATGATAGTGTACATAGAAAATCCTATAAACTTGGCCAAAAAGCTGCTCAACCTAGTAAATGAATTTGGCCAAACAGCAGGATACAAAGTCAATATCCAAAAATCAAAGGCATTTCTGTATACCAACAATGAAACAGCAGAAGCAGAAATCAAGAAAAAAATCCCATCTGATATAGCAAAAAGAAAAATAAAATACCTAGGAATAAACCTAACCAAAGAGGTAAAAGACCTATACCCAGAAAACTACACAACACTGAAGAAAGAAATCAAGGAAGACACAAACAAGTGGAAACATATACCGTGTTCATGGATCGGAAGAATTAACATCATTAAAATGTCCATACTACCCGAAGCAATTTACGGATTCAATGCGATACCTATTAAATTACCAATGGCATATTTCACAGACATAGAACAAACACTTCAAAAATTTATATGGAGCCATAAATGACCTCAAATAGCTGCAGCAATTTTGAGAAAGAAGAGCCAAGTAGGAGGGATTACAATACCTGACACCAAACTGTATTACAAGGCCACTGTAATGAAAACAGCCTGGTACTGGCACAAAAACAGACATATGGACCAGTGGAATAGAATAGAGAGCCCAGAAGTAAATCCAATTCTCTACAGTCAATTAATATTTGACAAAGGAGGCAGCAACATAAAATGGAGTAAAAGTAGCCTCTTCAAGAAGTGGTGTTGGGAGAACTGGACAGCTACATGCAAAAAAATGAAACTTGAACACCAACTTACACCATACACAAAAATAAATTCAAGGTGGATAAAAGAGTTAAATATAAGCCATGACACCATTAAAGTCCTAGAGGAGAACGTAGGCAGGAAAAACCTCAGACATTTCATGCAGCAACATTTTTACTGATATGTCCCCTAAAGCAAGGGACACAAAGGAAAGAATAAACAAATGGGATCTCATCAAAATAAAAAGCTTCTGCATGGCTAAAGAAAACAGTAATAAAATAAAAAGAGAACCAACTGTATGGGAAAACATATTTGCCAATGATACCTCAGACAAGGGTTTGATCTCCAAAATATATAAAGAACTTACATGACTCCACTCTAAGAAGACAAGTAACCCAATTAAAAAATGGGCAAAGGACTTGAACAGACACTTCTCCAAGGAGGACATGCAGAAGATCCAGAAACACATGAAAAGATGCTCAATATTGCTTGCTATCAGAGAGATGCAAATTAAAACCACAATGAGATACCACCTCACACCAATCAGAATGGCCATCATAAACAAAGCAACAAACAACAAGTGTTGGAGAGGTTGTGGAGAAAAGGAGACCCTAGTGCACTGTTGGTGGGACTGCAGACTGGTACAACCACTATGGAAAGCAGTATGGAATTTTCCAAGAAAACTAAAAATGGACCTACCTTTTGATCCAGCAATTCCACTGCTAGGATTATATCCTAGAAACCCTGAAA
>PVKU01015148.1:0-19507 GCA_004027475.1 Anoura caudifer | reverse complement strand
CCCCCCCCCCCCAAAAAAAAAAAACAAAACCCCAAACTGGCTCAAACCAGAGAACAAATCAAAGCCCCAGAGCCAATTCATCTAAGTGACGAAGAGATTGCCAACCTATCAGATGCACAATTCAAAGCCCTGGTGATCAAGATGCCCACAGAATTGGTTGATTTTGCTCACAAATTAGATGAACAAATGAAGGCTACAATAAGTGAAATGAAGGAAAATGCACAGGGAACCGATAGAGATGGGAGGAAAACTGGGACTCACATCAATGGAGTGGAACAGAAGGAAGAAAGAAACAACCAAACAGAAAAGAAGGAAGAAACAAGAATTGAAAAAACTGAGGAGAGGCATAGGAACCTCCAGAACATCTTTAAACATTCCAACAGCCAAATTATAGGGGTACCAGAAGGGGAAGAGGAAGAGCAACAAGTGGAAAACTTATTTGAACAAATAATAAAGGAGAACTTCCCCAATCTGGCAAAGGAAATAGACTTCCAGGAAGCTCAGAGAGTCTCAAAGAAGGTGGACCCAAGGAGGAACACACCAAGGCACATCATCATTACATTAGCCAAGTTTAAAATGAAGGAGAGAATTCTAGAAGCAGCAAGGGATAAGGGGGCAGTCACCTACAAAGGAGTTCCCATCAGACTGTCAGCTAATTTCTCAAAAGAGACCTTCCAGGCAAGAAGGGGCTGGAAAGAAGTATTCCAGGTCATGGAAGTCAAGGACCTACATCCAAGATTGCTCTACCCAGCAAAGCTGTCATTTAGAATGGAAGGGAAGATATAGTGCTTCTCAGATAAGGTCAAGTTCAAGGAGTTCATCATCACCAAGCCCATATTATATGAAATGTTAAAGGGACTTCTCTAAGAAAAAGAAGATTAAAAATATGACAGTAAAAAGACAGCAAACTCACAGATATTAACAAGGATGGCTCAAAAGGGAGAACAGTCCAGGGACCCGGAGCTGACTCATCTGAGGGACCAGGAGGTGGTCAACCTATCAGATGCAGAGCTCATAGCACTGGTAGCCAACCTATCAGAAGCACAGTTCAAAGCTCTGGTGATTAGGAAGCTCCCAGAATTGGTTGATTTTGGTCACAAATGAGAGGATCAAATGGAGGCTACAATAAGTGAAATGAAGAAAAATGCACAGGGAACCAATAGTGATGGGAGGAAAACTGGGACTCAAATCAATGGAGTGGACCAGAAAGAAGAAAGAAACAAACAAGCAGAAAAGAATGAAGAAACAAGAATTCAAAAAAATGAGGATAGGCTTAGGAACCTCCAGGACATCTTTAAATGTCCCAATATCTGAATTATAGGGGTACCAGAAGGGGAAGAGGAAGAGCAAAAAGCGGAGAACTTATTTGAACAAATAATAAAGGAGAACTTCCCCAATCTGGCAAAGGAAATAGACTTCCAGGAAGTCCAGGAAGCTCAGAGAGTCCCAAAGAAGTTGAACCCAAGGAGGAACACACCAAGGCACATCATAATTACATTAGCCAAGATTAAAATGAAGGAGAGAATTCTAGAAGCAGCAAGGGATAAGGGGACAGTCACCTACAAAGGCGTTCCTATCAGACTGTCAGCTGATTTCTCAAAAGAGACCTTACAGGGAAGAAGGGGCTGGAAAGAAGTATTCCAGTCATGAAAGGCAAGGACCTACATCCAAGATTGCTCTATCCAGCAAAGCTGTCATTTAGAATGGAAGGGAAGATAAAGCTCTTCTCAGATAAGGTCAAGTTCAAGGAGTTCATCATCACCAAGCCCTTATTATATGAAATGTTAAAGGACTGATCTAAGAAAAAGAAGACAAAAAATAGGACAGTTAAAACACAGCAAGCTCACAGATATTAACAACTACACCTAAAAGAAAAGCAAACTAAGCAAACTAGACCAGGAGCAGGAACACAGAAATGGAGATCACATGGAGGGTTAGCAATGGGAGTGGGAGGAGGAGAGGGGGGAAAAGGTACAGAGAATAAGTAGCATAGATGGTGGGTAGAAAATAGACAGGGGGAGGGCAAGAATAGTGTGGGAAATGTAGAAGCTAAAGAACTTATGACACATGGACATGAACTAAAGGGGGGAATGTGGGTGGGAGGGGATGTGCAGGGTGGAGGGGAATGATGGGGGAGAAATGGGACAATGGCAATAGCATAATCAATAAAATATATTAAAATTTTTAAATGTTTTATTAATTTATTTGTAGGAGTTATTTATAAAATGTGCATGAGACCTTTGACAAATATAGGCATACTCCATTTTATTGTACTTTGATTTATTGTACATATTAGGTGTTGTGTTTTTACAAATTGAATTCAAGACCGTCCACCAGCAAAAAAGATTAGGACTTGCTTTATTGCAACACTTGCTTTACTGCAGTGGTCTGGAACTGAACTTTCAATATATCATAATTAATCCTGTACTTGTATTGTGAATATTTTCTTCCTATTTGTGGTTTGCCTTTATACTTTCTTAATGCTGTATTTCAAAGAGCAGAAGTTTTAAATATTGACAAACTAGAACTTCTGTTGTTTTAAAATGGTTAGTACTTTTTATGTTCAAGAATTTTTTTCTACTCTAAGGTCTTGAAGATACTCTCCTATTTTCTTCCATAGACTTAACTTTTATTTTTTAGTTTTCAATTCAATTTATTGGGGTGATATTAGTTAATAAGATTATATACATTTCAAGTGTATAATTCTATGATACATCAGTAGATGAGTTGATAAAGATGCTGCAGTTACATATATGCAATTAAATATTACTTGCCATAAAAAAGAATGAAATCTTACTATTTGCAATAGCATGTGTGGACCTGGAAGGTATTATGCAAAGTGAAATATGTAGTCAGTGAAAGACAGATACCATATGATTTCATTTATATGTGGGATCTAAAGAACAAAATAAAAGAACAAACAAAAAAGAAAGACTCATAGATACAGAGAACAAACTGATGATTCCCAGAGGGGTGGGATGTTGAGGGGCTGAGTGATGTTCACCAGTTTAATACAGATTCACATGTAGCACCAGTACCAGGCCACTGAGCAAAAGTCTCAGGGTACATGGATACCTGTGGACCTTTGCCATGGGGTAGGGTCTTGATGACTCAGGGAGTCATCAAGGTGGAGCTAGTAGATTTCACCAGGCTAGAGAAGATTAAGATGCGCCTGTGTGGAGGGAGGGCTTAACACAGGAAAGATGGTGTCCACCAGCCACACAGGAAGATGGCCCCAAACCCAAAGCTGGACAGCTCAGGCTCTCCCCGCTTGTCTCTGCACTTTCCCAAGCCTGACTGGAACCCCTCAGGAGTTCAAGAAAGACTGAAAAGTAGGCCCAGGCCAGCCACTACGGACAGAGCTTCTGGTCCTGCGTGAGTTGGGTAGGGCAGGACCTCAGGGAATGGTCAGTGTGGGACTAGTGAAGCTCACCAGGCTAATACCCTGTGGGGGGAGTGCTCAACCCAGGAAAGATGGTGCCCGTGGGTCGTGCAGCAGGAGGACTCCACTGAGGGGCATTGGAGGCTGTCCCTCCAGCCCTCACCCCACAAGTCAGGGTCTCCCCGAATGACTTGGGCATCTCCTGAGCTGCCACCCCTTTGCCAGAGCCCAGGGTGAATGCCTGCAAGCTACAGCTTGTGCATTTTTTCTTTGAGAGGGTGCCTGTGTTTTCAGCAGCCTGCATCTCACCTGGGCTGATGGAGGCCCCACTGGTTTTTCACAGCCGGATATTATGTGGGCTCCTCTTTTCAGCTCTGGTGTCTTGGACTGGGAAGCTTGGTGTGGGACTGAGACCTCTTGTTTCTCATAGGGGGAGTCTGTAGCTGAGATGTCCCTCTGGGTTCTTAACTATAGTAGGTGAGTGTGGGGACAGCCCATTTCAAGTCTCTGCCTCTCCTACCAGTCTCAGTGTGGCTTTTTTGTATTGCAGTTATAGGACTTCTGTTCAGCTACTGTTTAGGTAGTTATCCAGGCTGCTTGTTCTAAAATTTAGTTGTAATTTTGATGGGTCATGGGAAGAGTTGAGTGAAGCCTTCACCTACTCTGCCAGCTTGAACTCCTCTCTCTTTTCATTTTCTTTAAGGATCAGTAAGTTTATTAGAATATGGTTTGTTTTTCATTCTGAGTTAATAGTCTTTGGTATGCTGTGTTGCTTTTCAATATGTGCTTTAATCCTTTTTTATCTCAGGAGAATTTTCGTGAACACTAATTACTATTTGTTCTGTTCCCCTGCTTTTGTTATCTTTATGAGTCTGCTGTTCTCTGCATATTGGATCATCTTTGTCTAGCTTTCAAGTTAAAATTTTCTCTAGAATTCTTTCTTTTGATCTTAAATTGTCCCTCCTTTCCTACATACTATTTTTCTAATGGTGTTATTTATTGTGTTTATTTTCTCTTCTATGACTTTAGTTTAGTCTTCAATTTCTAAAACATTTTTCTTTAGTTTCTAATTATTTTCTGAGTTCTGTTGCCTAATTTATGAGTTTTTGTACATTTTAGTTTATATTGTTCTTCATATCTTATTTTATTTAAATTATTTTAGTGCACTTTGAAAAAAGTTTTGAGTGTTTATGTATTTTGTAGGCATATTTTTCAGCCTTGCTTTTCTTTCCTTTTTTCCCTCTTTTTTTGTTATAGCTGTTTTTTGTTCTATGATCTCTTCCCTCTCACCCCCATTTTTAAAGATATTTTTTCTACCTCATATGTATATTTTGTCATATACTAACTTTATATTAAACATGAAAACCTAGATATTTTTGCTTATTTTAAGAATCTCTACTGTCCCTGTGCTGTGTAGTTTGGATTATATTCCCAGAAATTTCTTATCAGTGTGGGGCTTTGTTTTTGAGAAGAGTTCTGGATGATTAGATTTGGGATTTGTAAAGCACAAACTGATGCAGCTCCTTCAGACCTAACCTTGAGCTTTGATACTCACCTGCTGTTAGAGTGTGTTAAACTCCTCCCAGTGTCTGCTGCTACTCTTAGTCTGGCCTGCTAATCCTTCCTGTAAATTAAAATAGATTGAGCATGGAAGAAAAAGACTCAACATAATAAAGGCCATGTATGACAAACCTACATCTAACATAACCAATGAAGAAAAATGGAAAGCTTTCCCTCTAATTCCAGGAATGAGACAGGAATGCCCACTCTCCCCACTTTTATTTAATATATTACTGAAGTCCTACCTAAAGCAATTAAGCAAGGCAAAAACATAAAAGGCATTGAAATCAGAAAGGAAGAACAAAGATATCAATATTTGAAGATATGATTTTATATAGAAAGACTCTCAAAGACTCAACTAAAACTTTTGAATCAAATCAATGCTTTCAGTAAAGTTGCAGAATATAAAAATCAGTTGCATTTCTATATGCTAATAATGAAGCATCTGAAAAAGAAATAAAGAAAACTTTCCTAGTCACAATAGCATCAAAAACAATAAGATATCTAGAAATAAATTTAACCAAGGAAGTAAAAAATCTGTACAATAAAAACTGTGTAAGTCAAAGAAGATACAAAGAAACAGAGGGACATCTTGTGTTCATAGATCCGAAGAATTATTACTGTGAAAGTGTCCATACTACCCAAAGCCATCTATAGAGTCAGCAAAATCCCTATCAAAATTCTAATGGCATTCTTCACAGAAACAGAAGAGACAATCTTAAAATTTGTATGGAAATACAAAAGAATGGATCTCAAACTATGCCAAATGGAAGGAACTTAACCCCCAAAAGACTTGCTGTTTGATTACACGTCTCTAAAATTTGAAACAGGCAAAAATAATATATAGTGACTAAAATTAGGCAGTACTCTTCCAGCACCAGGGATAGAGGTCATTCATTTATACCAAGGAAACTTTTAGGGCAATGAAACTTTAGTATTTCTTGATTGAGTGATGATTGCATGGGCATATAAATTTGTCAGAAACCACTGAACATATAAGCATGAACTGGGCTCATTTTATTATGTCAACTGTACTTCAATAAAGTAGATTTATGTACTCAAATACAACATGTCAATGGCCAAGGCCAAGAAACATGAAACTAAATTGCTGAAGCCCAACAAAACTTGTAATCAAAGAAATATGAGTTAAAGTAAGGTGATGGTAATTTTTAGCATCACACTGGCTCAATTTGTTATGAATTTGTTAGGAAAGACATGAGGGGAAAGATACCTTTATACATTGCTGGTGGGAGCATAATTGAAAAAGCCTTTCATGAAAACACTTCAGCAATATTCTTAACAGAGAGCATATTATTAGACTTAGCAATTTAACTTCCGTGAATTTATTCTCAGAAAATAAATGTGCAAAAATGTACATTCAACTCAGTAGTGTTTATCGTAGTGAAAACTGTACATAATAAAGTGTCAAACAAAAAAGAAGTCAGAGGGCTTCTGGTCAAGGTGGTAGCATAGGTAAATGCTCTCACAATCACATCAAAATTACAACTAAACTACAGAAAAACCATTATTCAGAACCACCTGAAATTTAACTGGACAGAAGTCCCATAACTAAGAATATAAAGAAGAAGCCGCATCGAGACTGGTAAGGGTCAGAGATGTGGAACAGGCCGGTCCCACATCCACATGTGCCAGTTGAAAACTGGAACAGATATCTCAGTGGTGGTGGACCTCTAAGGAGCAAGGGGTCCTGGCTCCACACCAGGCCGCCCAGCCCAGGGATCCACTGCCAGGAAGAGAAGTCCCCATAACTGCTGGCTGTGAAAACCAGCAGGAATTGGAACTGAATGAGACAGAGGGCTGCAGAAGTCCCAAGTGTTCTCTTAGAGGACCCAAATACTGACTTACTCTAACTTAGTCATTCTGAGCGCAGGGACATATGAAGAAAAAGTAAGTTATCTGGCATTAGGGTAAGAGCTGGAGGGGAAGCTTTCTCCCAGACAGAAGTACTGGCAGAGGTCATTTTTCCCTTGCTGAGTCCTCCCCCCACAGAGCCTGCAGGCAGTGCCATATCTGAGTCTCCATCAAACTGGCTAACACTGTTAGCCCTGCTGGTGATTCCCTGAGACTCTGCCCCACTCAATTTTTTGGCCCACCCAAGTTGTTTCCACTGGCTTTTCCATTCAAATGGGCTGTCTTGATTCATACTGTAGACTTTCCTCAAATCTTTCAAAAAAGCAGCATCTGGCTTTGGTATGCCCTGTTATCTGTTCTTAAGTGGCCCTGGGCCTGGCACAAGAGGCAGCTAGCCATGGTTAGCAGCTTGCCTTCTCCTGGGCACTTCCAAATCCAGCACAAGTAGCTCATGTCAACTGGCCCCAAGCAAAACATAGGCAGTGTCTGACCTTGGCCTGCACCTCATGGGAGGCCCCAGGGCCAGTGGACCCAGTGGACCTAGTGGATAGCTTCAGACTACCACCCAACTACCTCCACAAGTGAAACACTTAAGGGACACACTGAGCAGGCATCAGAGCCCTGCTGAAGTAAGTCCTGCTCTGTAGGGTGGGACCCTGCACAGCTAATCCTCCATGGTGGTCGAAGCCAGTCCTTGTTGACCTGGGGGTAAATCCCTCCCATGGACATGCCAACAGCAATAAAGGCTCAACTACAACAGGATGGTGTACACAACCCACGTGGGGTATCATACTTGGAGTGCCCAGCTCAGGTGATTGGGAAGGTCCTGCCACTGGGCCCTACAGGACACCTACTATGTAAGGCCACTCAACCAAGACCAGGAGACATAACAGCTCTACCTAATACATACAAACAAACACAGAGAGGCAGCCTAAATGCGGAGACAAATGAAAGAACAGAACAAAAATCCAGAAAAAGAACTAAATAAAATGGAGACAAGCAATCTACTAGATCAGAGTTCAAAACACTGATTATGCTCAATGATTTCAACGAGAACTTCAACAGAGAGAAAACATAAAAATGAAGCTAGAACATATCAAAAATAACCAGTCAGAAATTCAGATTACAATAACTGAAATGAAGAATACATCACAGGGAATCAACAGTAGGGTAAGTGGAAAAGAGAACCACGTCAGCAATTTGAATGATAAGAAAGCAGAAAACACACAATCAGAACAGCAAAAAGAAAAATGAATACAAAAAATGAGTTTCTGGGACTTCAAGCATAACAACATTGTCATCATGGGGGTACTACAGGAGAAGAGAGACAGTTGAAATTGAAAACCAATTTGAAAAAATAATGACAGAAAACTTCTCTAACCTGGTGAAGGAAATAAACATACAAGTCAAGGAAGCCCAGAGAGTCCCAAACAAGATGAACTCAAAGAGACTTGCACCAAGACACATCATAATTAAAATGCCAAGGATTAAAAACATAGGATCTTAAAAGCAGCAAGAGAAAAGTAATTACTTACAAGGGAGCTGCCACAAGACTGTCAGGTGATTTCTTAACAGAAACATTTCAGGCCAGAAGAGATTGGCATGAAATATTCAAAGTAATAAAAGCAAAAATATACAAATATTATCATCAGCAGTTAGTTAGACATTAACCAAAAAGGAGACAGTGGACCAATCAGAAGCAGATAACTGATTAAAGCTGCTTAAGCTTTACAGTTACCCTGGGGAGTCTCCCCCACCAACATGGGAGGGCAGAAGATGGTGCAGGAGAAAGTCATTTAATTGGGTGCATGTGTAGTAGAAGCCAAAATGGTGACCATAAATGGGAGGAGACTAACTTGCAAACATCTGGGGAAAAGAATGGATAGGATAAGGACATATGCCTGGAAAAGCCAGGAAGGAGATTGGAGAGTTTGAAAGAAAGCCTGCTCTCTTCTAAGACCAAGAAAACATCAGGAAGCTGAACAAAGGCCCCAGTCTCTTTTCAGCAGCTGTGCAGACCAGAATGCAGTTGGAAGTAGAGACTGGGCTGTACTGCTGGATAAGCTGGACTACTGGAGCCTTGGGTGCTGGGTAATGACATGGCAACTCTGGGTCCTGGCCCTCTGGTCCTGGTGGGCATGGGTGTGGGCTTGCAGTGCTGGGAGTTGGGCTTCTTCCATAGCAAGATGGAGCTGAACTACCTGGTCTTGGATGAGGCATTTGGCATGGTGTAACTAGGCATTTGGCTTTGGAATTCGAACTACTAACTGAGCACCAGGAGAGTGCCTCAGAAAGTGTGGTAGCCTCTTCAGAGGTATCTGTGCCCTGCATACCCTTCCTTTTCTCAGGCTGTACTTTTGCTTTCTTTTCTTTTAAGCTCTAAGGGTCTCCATGAGACAACCAAGGAAGCAGTGGACTTTAAAGACTCTCCTTTTTCCCTTGTAACTTTCTTTCCTGAGTCTTGGCAGCCCAGTCTAGGCCCACTCTTCTTCCTGTGATCCTGCCTCTTCTATCCTAAGCCCTTGCTTTGTTTTCACTCTAGTAAATCTTGCCACTAGTGCTTAAAATCTTTCTATGTGTGTTTCCCTGGAGTTAATTTCCTATGATGCCATAGAAGAACCTATTTCCTTCAGTAACACAACCAAGATTATTTTATCCAGCAAAGTTACCATTTAGAATCAAAAGAAATAGAGACTTCCAGCCAAGATGCAGGCATAGGTAGATACACTGTGCCTCCTCACTCAACCAAAAGAAGGACAACAACAAATTTAAAAACAAAAAAATATCCAGAACTGCCAGAAAGTCAAACTATATGGAAGTCTGACAACCTTGGAGTTAAAGAAGAAACATTCATCCAGACTGGTAGGAGTGGAGACGGGCAGCTGAGGCAGAGAGGACTTGCGGCAAGGTGGCAGCTGGAGGACCAAGGAGGGAGAGGTGTCAGCTGGTGAACTGGGTGAGGTGGCAGCTGATGGAGTGGGCGGTCCCACATTTGCCTGTGAATAAACTGGGATAAACAACTGGGGAGCAAGACAGACTGCACAACCCAGGGTTCCAGCATGAGGAAATAAAGCCTCAAAAACTCTGACTGAAAAATCTGTGGGGGTTGAGGCAGCAGGAGAAACTCCCAGCCTCACAGGAGAGTTCCTTGGAGAGATCCACAGGGTCCCAGACCATACACAAATCCACCCACCTAGGAATCAGTACAGGAAGAGCCTAATTTGCTTGTGGGTAGTGGAAGAAGTGACTGAAAGCCAGCTGAGAGCTGAGCAAGGGGCATTGTTCCCGCTCAGACCCCTCCTGCACATACAGTGCCACAACTCAGCAAAGTGGGTACCCTGCCCTGGCAAATACCTAAAGCTTCACCCCTTACTATGTAACAGGTGTGCAGGGACAAAGAAATATGGCCCAAATGAGAGAACAGGTCAAAGCTCCAGAAAAAATGCAACTACGCAATAAAGCAATAGCCAATTATCAGATGCAGAATTCAAGACACTGGTAATCAGGGTGCTCACAGAAATGGTTGTGTATGGTCACAAAATAGAGGAAAAAGTGAAGGCTATGCAAAGTGAAATAAAAGCAAAATATATAGGGAACAAACAGTGATGGAAAGGAAACTGGGACTCAAATCAGTGGTTTGGAGCAGAAGGAAGAAAGAAACGTTCAACCAGAAGAGAATGAAGAAATAAGAATTAAAAAAAAAAATGGGGAGAGGCTTAGGAATCTCAGGAACAACTTTAAATGTTCCAACATTCTAATCATAGGGGCACCAGCAGGAGAAGAGGAAGAGCAAGAAATTGAAAACTTATTTGAAAACATAATGAAGGAAAACTTCCCTAATCTGGCAAAGGAAATAGACTTTCAGAAAGTCCAGCAAGCTCAGAGAGTCCCAAAAAAGCTGGACCCAAGGAAGCACACACCAAGGCACATCATAATTACATGAACCAAGATTAAAGATGAGGAGAGAATCTTAAAAGTAGCGAGAGAAAAGGAGACAGTTACCTACAAAAGAGTTCCCAGAAGACTATCAGCTGATTTCTTAAAAGAAACTTTACAAGCAAGAAGGGGCTGGAAAAAAATATCCGAAGTCATGAAAAGCAAGGACCTACATCTAAGATTACTCTATCCAGCAAAACTATCATTTAGAATGGAAGGGCAAATAAAGTGCTTCCCAGATAAGGTCAAGTTAAAGGAGTTCATCATCACCAAACTCTTATTATATGAAATGTTTAAGTGACTTATCTAATAAAAATAAGATAAAAAATATGAACAGTAAAATGACAACAAACTCACAACTATCAACAACTGAACCTAAAAAAAACAAAAACAAAAATGAACTAAGCAAACAACTAGAATAGGAACAGATTCACAGAGATAGAGATCACATGGAGCATTATCAGTGGGGAGGTGGAGGGGGAAGAATGGGGGAAAAGCTACAGGGAATAAGAAGCATAAATGGTAGGTACAAAATGGACAGGGGGAGATTAAGAGTAGTATGGGAAATGGAGAAGCCAAAGAACTTATATGTACAACCTATGGACACAAACTAAGGTGGGGGAATGATGGTAGAATTCAGGGGTGGAATTCAGAGGAATGATGAGGGGAATACAGGGTGTAGGAGAATAAAGGAGAGAAAAAAATGGGATAACTGTAATGGCATAATCAATAAAATATATTTTTTTAAAAAAGGATAAAAAAAATAAAGAGCTTCCCAGATGAGAAAATACTAAAGGATTTTATCACCACCAAACCAATATTACAAGAAATGTTAAAGGGTCTTCTTTAAGAAGAAAGAAGGAAAAAAGGTAAAAAATATGACTAATAAAATGGCAATAAATACATATCTATCAACAATTGATAAATTGACCTGTTAGTGAATTAGCTTTTGTGAACTAATTTCCAGGGAAATGGCATGACTTCTTTAGTTAGAATCAATTTGACTTTATTACTGATGAAGTGGAAAATGTGTCATTTATTAAAGGAAGGAATATAGGAAGAGAAAATATTTGAAGAAAGGAAGTGGTATAATTTTTTAACGTGTGGAATTTTTGTTGTCTGCTGGGTGGTCAGACATGGATAGAAACAGAGGTTTGGAAGTAATCAGTAGAGGGTAATTCAAGACGTGGGAGTGAACAAGATGCTTCAGAAGCTCATCGAAGCTGTTTTCACATGAAGGCCTCTCAGCTGCCGTCTCTTCAGCTCTCTGGCCAGGTGGGTGCTTTTTATTAAAGCTGGCAATACTGTGATATGTAGGGATTGGATTGGTACCATACTTGTGCAACTTTGATTATCTACCAGAAAGCCGAGACCTAATGCATACTTGTGAGACATATATGCAAAGGTTTTATTGTATGTAATACTTCACATGCCCCATAATGTGGCATGTACAACATATAGTTTAAATTAGAAATAAAGAAGGAAGCCATTTTCCAAAGATTCAAGTTTTGGAGAGGAAACAGTACTGCACAGATGGAAAGACAAAATAGCTCTTTTTGTTCTCTTCTTGTGTTGCAACAAGTCATCAGGTAACATGGCTTTACAGAAGCCCTGCTTAAGATGAATTAGGAAATGAGGTTGTCATGGAAAATCTCTGAAGCCAAAAATCCCCCTTGAGCTTTCAGAGAACCCACAACATCTTCTTTGCACTTGGTTCTCAAGTACAGCTTATTTTAATTTCATTTTAATGAATTATTTTTCTCCTTTTGTTTAGTGGAATTGACAACAGGCATGGAGATCCATTAGATTACTCTGGGCAGTGGACAATTCTCAGTGTAAACAGTAAATAGGAAGACGAGGCACCATCACTGCTGGGCCTTAGCGGGGGGAGAGCAAGTCCTCACTGCTGTACGTGTACACACTCAGATGCACACACAGGCCCGTGTGCAATAGTTTTAGTTGGACTTGCCTGGAGGAAGATGGGTTCTGCCTTTGTGTTTTGATTTCCTAACTTCCCTAGAGAAGACCTGTCATTAACACAGGATCAAAGCCTATCTAATCCACTGACTATAAAATCTTTCATTCATAATATATACAAGACACAGGTAAGGAGCGTAGACTGAAAGTTGCCATACAAAATTTTATTAGTCCCTATATAAATGAAATTTTTCGAAGACAGTTTGACAAAGTGTTCAGTTTACACTAGCCAGAACTGTTATCTGGACACACAAGGGTGCTGTAGGTAACACACATTAAGGACCTGTGTTGCTTAAGGATACCAGCAAGGTCCCTGCCCCTCTGAAATTTGGAGTTGGACAGACCAGAGACTGACTCAAGGTTCTGGAACCTGCAAGATATGTGTGCTCCTCCCTTTTAAAGTGGGCACTGATAGGTCTGCCTACGAGGTTGCTCTGAGGAATAAACATGGTGAAATTATGAATTACTTTGGATTCTTAAGTTGAGGGTGCTGAATCAGATACAGTGTCTGGTATACAGTAAGTGCTAAATAAACATGTAAGATTTATTTTCCCCATAGTGCTTTGTTCTTAATTGTACTTAAAAAGGTGCAACCTGAATGAAAGGAAAGGCCATTAAAAGCCCAATCAAGCACTATCAAGGGCATAAACAAACATTTCTCCTTCCTTAGGGATCAGGGATCCCGAGGGAGCCCCTGTAACTAGGTCACGGTGGTCTCTAATCCACAACAACACTGTCTGTTCTACAGTTATCCCCTGACAGTATAAAGGTGCTGTCCCATCCCTGGAAGCTGGACTGGAGGCTTGTGACAAAGTATGTCAGAGACCATGTTCTTCAGCTCAACAGGAAATCCAAGACAAACTAAAGGCTTTGAATTTTAAAGGAGAGCTGCAGAAGAAGCAGAGGAGTCTGAGCTCTGAGTTGTCCCCTTCTTGTCACCAGGGCCATCTGAGTCTCCATGAGAGAGATGGGTGGGAGCCAGTAGAGTCCAGCTCTGTGACTGCAGGCAGAAGGAGGGTGAGTGACAGCCTGACCTGGTCTGTGCCCTAGCAGGGTGGTTAGGGTACGAAGTTCCAATCCCGGAGCCTGACAGCCTGAGTTCCCCTTCTGCTGCCACTTAGAAGGACTGGGGCTTGTGTCCATTGTCCTCACCTGTACAATGGGTTTAATCAAAATGCCCCAGAGCCCTTAGAACACTGCCATTAGCATAGTAATGTTTCTTTTTTCATAGGTTTAGTTAATAACTTTACCTTATTACTCCAGTATTATTTTCACATAATATTTCCACAGCCATTCCCGCTCAAGACTCTGAGCAACGCAGCCTCATCTTTCTGTTCTGACCAGCACTGACCAAATGTGGTAGGTCTAGGGCAACTGGCTTCCTCTTCTCAACAGCACTCCAGAGAAGGACCCAGGTCACACAAAACTTGGTCCAGGGCTGCAGAGGGCAGGCAGTACCAGGAGAGGGTCACTGCAAGGTTGCAGGGTCATCCCAGGTGAGCTTTGTGGGCTTTCTCCTCAGTTGGATGAGCCCTTACTCTGGAGGCAAATTTCATCCACCAACAGTTGCTAGGATGGTTGAAGCCACGTGGGGACCATAGAAACAGAGATGCGGGAACAAGGAGATGCCATGTGAACTCTAAGTTCCACACCTCCCTGTTCAATCACCACTCTCAAGAATGGGTTGTTTTCCTCTCTCTCTGTGAACAGTTCTTTTTTTTTTTCTCTCCCAGAGCCTCCCAGAGGAGGATGGCAGCAGATAACACCTCCTATGTGACAGAGTTTATCCTCGCAGGCTTAACGGACCAGCCGGGACTCCAGCTCCCCCTCTTCTTCCTGTTTCTAGGCTTCTACGTGGTCACCATGGTGGGGAACCTGGGCTTGATAACACTGATTGGGCTGAACTCTCACCTTCATATTCCCATGTACCTTTTCCTCTTCAACTTGTCCCTCATTGACTTCAGTTACTCCTCTGCCATCATCCCCAAAATGCTGATGAGTTTTGTCTCAAAGAAGAACATCATCTCCTACACAGGCTGTATGACACAGCTCTTTTTCTTTTGTTTCTTTGTCATTTCTGAATCGTTCATCCTGTCAGCAATGGCATATGACCGCTATGTGGCCATCTGTAAACCATTGCTGTACACGGTCACCATGTCTCCTCGGGTGTGTGTATTTCTTTTGCTGGGTGTCTACGGGATGGGGGTTTGGGGGGCTATAGCTCATACAGGTAATATACTGTTTCTGACCTTTTGTGCAGACAACCTTGTCAATCATTATATGTGTGATATCCTTCCCCTCCTTGAGCTCTCCTGCAATAGCTCTTACATGAATTTGCTGGTGCTCTTTATTATTGTGGCCTTTGGCATTGGGGTATCAGTTGTGACCATTTTTCTCTCTTATTGCTTCATTCTTTCCAGTATTTTCCACATTAGATCTACTAAGGGCAGGTCCAAAGCTTTTAGTACCTGCGGTTCTCACATAATTGCAGTTTCGCTTTTCTTTGGGTCAGGAACTTTTGCGTACCTTAAACCACCTTCTATTATACCCCTTGACCAGGGGAAAGTGTGTACTCTGTTCTATACCATTGTGGTGCCCATGCTGAACCCACTAATCTACAGCCTGAGGAACAAGGATGTCAAATCAGCCATGAAGAAAACCTTGGGTAGAATAACTTTCTCTTGAAAAATATTGGAAATTGAGAAAAGGGATGAAAAATTTTAAATTAGAATGTTGTTATTATTTTGTCATCATCATGAATAATGAATTCAACCTTCATGCTTTTGTATTCTATATTTAAAGGAAATTTTAACTCTCTTTCCCAAATGGATCTATTCTCTCTCACTGTCACCTCAACACTTCCTTCTTTATTTTATGAAAATAGTCTCTGCAATTATACAGTGTGAAATATTGAGTGGAGCTTCAGAGTCATTTCATCTAGTCTGAAAATGTAAAACTACCTGGTGGCAGAGGTGGGACTGAAATCCCAGCTTGAATCTCAGTTCAGTTTGTTTTCCTTGATGCCATGTTTTCTTGCCTCATCTCTTTCTTGGAAGATGTCATTTCACATGCTAGTTGACCTAGACCACCTAAATTAAAAATGGATTGACAGTAATTTCATGGTACTTGCACAACATAATTCTAATACACCACATTTTGCAAGAGAATAGGAGGTGAATAATTTTGTTGAGTTGGTCTTGGCAAAATGACAAGATCGGTGTCTGATGAATTTTTTAGTGTGTAAATGGGTAATGTGTTAGGTTTCTCAGAAGGCAAGTATGGTGACAACCGACTTGGTGAGTGGAGCACCGGGGATGTGGGTGAGTGAATTAGGACTTCCCGGGAAGAGAAATGTAATTTTATAGGGGAGAAAGATGCTGAATGGAGGCATCATATTATTTCACGGATGAGACAGAATTTGGAGTCTCATTTCAAGGGTTATCTTGGTTGTGGTCCAAGATCATTGGGAGCTGCACTATCTGATCTGGTAGTCACTAGTCATGTATGGTATTGAGCAACTGAAATGTGGACATCCAAATGGAGACATACTGTAAGTGGGCTAAGTAAGTGTGATATACACACCCAGTCTTTGAAGAATATGAAAAATAACCTCATGGATACTTTTTTACTTGATTACAAGTTGGAATGATAACATTTTGGATATATTGTGTTAAATAAAATATATCATTAAAATGAATCTATCTATTTATTTTTAAGGTATCTATTACAAAGTTTAGAGTTCATAGGTGGCTTGCATTATATTTCCAATGGATGACACTGGTCTAGAGAATGTCACAGAGCACTAGCTGACCCTGGGTCCATGTTCACCTTCCAGGCAGCACCAAGCTGCTGCTTATTAGGAGAGGCAATTGCTATGGATTTTTCAGGCATCGCAGATAGCCTTGATATTCTAATAATAGAGGTATATGGGTAAGAAATGGTGATCTCAGGATAAGTTCGTAAAGCCACCATCATATGAAATGGGAAATAGAGCTTTATATTAAAAATGAAAAGAACAATTTTTTTTTGTAAACTCACTATTATTGGTAAAATTTCTTTGAGAAGCAATGACAAATAAAGTGCTGGGGAAATATTTTGATTTACTGGGCTGTTCCTTAGGAAACTCCTTTCCATTAGGATGTAGGGGAAATTTGAATAACTCTTGGTCCTGCCTTTTGATTCTGTTCAATGCTGCCAAAAGGAAAAGAATAAGCTTGTAAAGGGAGGATTGAGATGAGAGGAAATACAGGGTCCAGCAGAAGCAGTGCCACTGAGTGTGGTCGGTAGGGTATGTGAATGTCCCACACGAGATGGACAGCAATTTGAACTTTTCACCTAAAGTGTCATATAGTGTGCTGGAGTGTGATGTTGTTATGTTACAGAATTACATGCTCATTATTTTGTAATAAAATATTTTTATGTAATGAAAGAGGTATTTTTTGTGCCAGCCCCTGTGGGTGCCTGAATTTAGGGAACCTAGAATTTAGGAGTTGGGGTTGGCATACTGAGTGTGCTGTTCAATGTAGGTCATGAAGGAAAACAGAAACCTCCTTTTGAAAATGTTGTGCCCTAACTTTCATATAGCAAGGTGTGCAAATCTTAAGTATACAGCTCCTTAAACTTTTGCACATGAATATGTAACCACAACCTAGATCAAGATGGACAACATTTCCATCTACTTTAGAACATTTCCTCTTGCATCTTTCCAATAAATAAAACCTGGTCTCCACCCCATCCCCCACAGCTATCCACTGTTCTGACTTTTGTCATTGTAGAGTGTTGTCTGTGTTTGAACTTCATATAAACTGGTACTCGATTGTTCCTGGCTTCTTTTCTTCATCATAAAGCCTGTCATGTACATCTATATTGCAGTGTATATGGGTAGGTTATGTCATAGTGCTGCATAGTATTCCATCACATGAATATACAATTATTTAGCCTGTTAATAAACTTTGATAGTTTCAAGTTTTTGCCTATCATTGATAAAACCTTTAGAAACAGTTTGGATGTGTGTTTTGATTGAATAAGCAAAGATTTCTTTTGGATTATACTTATATGTGGATCTGCTGGATAACAGAGTAGGCTTATGTGCAGCTTTTATAAACATCACTGCCAAACTGTTTTCTAGTTTTTATTTGATTAGCATTGCTATCAACAATGTTTGAGGAATCCAGTTGCTCTACATCCTTGTTAATCCTTGGTAGTTTTATTTTATCCCTGTTTTATCTCATATGCAAATATGTATTTTTATTCTGGTATGGATGGTGGAATGCCTTTTTGTTTAGCTTTTTTTCCTGATAAGTAATGATGTTGGACACCTTTTTACATATTTACTGGCTTCTTGGACATCATCTCTGAAGTAATTATTCCTGTCTTTCGTTCATTAAAAAAATAGGGTAGTTAGTTGTTTTCCTATTGTATTGAAGGAATTTTAAAATGCACAAGTAAGTCCATATAAGTGCACATGTTTGTGTTTCTGCATGTATAGATAATATATGTGTATCAGTGGATAATACATGCGTACATACTCTGTCATCTTCCTCTTCCTGGCTATCTTCCCCAGACTATGCCTTACTTTTCTTAAATGATGTCTTTTGATAGCCAATATTTTTAATTTAAATGAAGTTTGATTTATCAACTTTGCCTTTCATAGTTAGTGCTATGTCCTTATTAAGAAATTCTTTACTGTTTTAGCTGAGGCCAGAAGAACAATGTGGAAATTTTATGAGTTAATTTTTGTATATGGATCCAAGTGGGGTTTTGGGATATGTGTATATTTGCACATAAATATCTAGTGATTGTTCTTTTTCCTGTGTTAAAAACCAGTTGATTCTATTTGTGTGTGTTTGTTTTCATCTACTTGTGTATCTTGATGCCAGTAGCATACAGTTTTCATTACTGTAGCTGTATAATAATTTTTGAAATCAGTTAGTATAAGTCCTGGACTTCATTCACCTCTTTCAAAGTTGTTTTGACTACTTTAGGACCTGGAATTTCCATATGAATTCTTAAATCAGCTTGTAAATTCCTACAAAAGAACCTGCTGCAATTTTGAATGGGGTTGTATTGACAAAGGATTTTGTTAGGGGAGGAGGAACTGACATTTATTTTCTCCTTCAGCAGTAAATGGGAGTGCCTACTTTCTTACAGTCTCTTCAGAATGGTATATTCTCAGAATTTTTAAAATTTCCATCCTGATGGGTGAGAAGCAGTGTTTAAGTATTGTTATAATTTGCATTTCTTTAATTTTAAGAAACCTGGGACATGGTTTCATGTATTTAATGACTGTTGGTATTACTACTTCTTTTATGGACTGTCTCTTTATACCTTTTCCTCATGTTTCTGCTGGATTTTGAGCCTCTCAATTTTTAGGAGGACTATTATTGGGTATAATAATTTTTTGTTTGAGGTATGAGTTGCATATTTTCCTCTAATTTGTGATTTGGCTTTTGACAGTTCTTATGATAAAAATTTTTAAATTAAATTTATGAATGTTCTATTGCTTCTGTTATTTTAATGATAGTTAGAAATATTTTCTCTCCTCTTCAGTTATAATGAAAGTCATGATTGTATGGTTTTACATTTTTATATTTGAATAATATCTGGTCATTTTAGAAATTTTCCCAGTGTATGGTGTGAAGAATGGATCCAACTATACTTTTCCAGAAGACCATCCTGTGGTTCTATTGCCATTTATAAAAAGTCCATCTTTTCCCCATGGGTTTGAGCTGTTGCCTTCATTCTGTACAAAGTTTCATAGGCACCTGGGTCATTCTTCTT